>VACF01000551.1:0-69050 GCA_006891605.1 Pleurozium schreberi | reverse complement strand
ACACAATAACAGTCATGATTGATGAAAATATCATTTCTTATAAGACCCAGATTAACCAAGTATTCTACAGGTTGAACCCCATACCTGGGCAGATTTCACCACTGGATTCAAATAAAAGATGAAATAAAGAAGCAGTAGACCAGCAGACGTATTGCACCACCACACATCTAGTGTTTTGCTTCCCAACATCCCTGTGACTCCATCACTAATGGTATCGCCCAAATAAGACACGAGCCCAAAAAAGCTGCCAATGTAACCAAGCAGTCCTCCGTCATTTGCACTCAGGCTAGCATTGGAGAGAGAGTCGATATCAGTTGCAGGTATATCACTGGGAGGAGAAAGAAGAGACGCGACGGTGTTTAACAGGGGCCAGATTGGGGCGGCTGGCGATACGAGCCGTTCCGCATATGGATTGGAAGATTCTCTCCAGAGAAGTAGCAAAATGAGAACAAGCGAAGCATCCAACTCAAGGTTCCTTCGATCTGTAGGAAGCTTCACATTGAAGACAGCAATGATTCCGTCGAAGGCATTGTAGACAAAAAGGTAACTGGCTATGCTATTGGTGTTCACATTTGGTGTAGCAGTTAAGATGGTCAAATACACCCTGCAATACGAGGATTTTGGGTGAGTTTATCAGCACATTGGCAACTTTAGAGCCTCTACATCTGGTTTCCTTCTGCATAGTGGGTCCACATGCTGTTTCCCAGAACAGGAATGTGTCTAGTTAATTGCTATAAACAAAAAAAAAAAAGAATCTCCATGAACACATCAAGCATTTGTATTTCAATACTCCAATATCTACGGAGTCCTTGACCAAGAGCTGACTCACTTGATACCCAGAGACTTCACCAGCACAGGAACGTCATCCCTTGTAAGCAGGGCTGCAATGCTTGTGATTAATCGCTTGAAGAAATTGTCTGCATTGTCTACAGCACCTGCTACCAAAGTAAGGATAGTAGAGCCCTGCAAACGCCACACGTCACTTTAGAGGCCTTAAAGGTGAACCGGTGTTAATATAGTGCAAGAGGCACTAAAAATACCTATTCCAGTCATACGCAGGTTAAACTAGAACGAGAAGAAGACCAGCATATAATACGAACAATTCAGCATGAAAAAGTCCGATCACAAATCTGCCATCCGCATATTTAGGAGGAACAGGCAAAGACAAAATCAATACAGAACGGAGACATACCTGTTCATTAAACCTCTTCTTAAAAATTTCTCGAAGCAGGATTGCAAGTGTCTCGAGCGCATGAGCCACCCTAATAAAATTATCATCACCGAAGTACCTGCATGCAATATTGAACGCGACGTCAAAGCTCAAACAAACACTAGTGATGGCCTCCATTTTGACATCTTGAACTGCAACTTACAAGCACTGTTTGCCCATGAAATCCCTTCAGAGGAMCTGTTTCACTAGATGGCATTGAGAATTCGTACCTCACACAGGTAGCAAAGAGATCATTGATGACAGGGCGCAGTGGACCCTGGAGCTGCTCCACCGAAGCTTTGGAAATGCATTGCGACAAAAATGATTCATTGACCTGAATTTTTTAGCAAGACAAACTGAATAAGTCTACTACTACAGAGAACGATAAACAACTATATTTTTACTCTAATCGTTTCCATGCCCGACTTGCATAACGATATGACGAGTGATTGAATTAACACCAATATGACCACCAGCTAACAAGTAATGAGGAAAGAAAAAACTCAAAGATTACACAAATTAGAGCCTGAAGACAGTAATATTTAGATCCCATACTGATGGAGGATGAGTACCTTCAATAGTAGTAATTCATCCCAAAACCTTCCAATGGTAACACGACCTTGAATACCAAGATCTTTTGCTGTTTGAAGCGGACTCCGCAACGCAAATATGTCCTCGTAGAGAGACACGAACTTCTCCTTGAATGCAGGCCTGAAATTATCGGACTTGGTAGGAGTTACAACAATTTGCCTGCTCGCAGGCAAATTCTGATTCTGCATGCCTGCAAAAAATTGTGCGTTATTCAGGCGTTTTCCATTCAGTTCATGATCCATCCGAACGCTATTCAAGAGGCAAATTACAGTCTACTTTAACTCATCCTATTCTGGTAAATTGTTCAAAGTCAAGGCCTATCCAAATCCAGATTCCGGGGATYGAATTTTACTGCACTTAATTCAATCCTGAGATTCAACTGGAAGAAGAATTACGTCAGCCCAAAAATTTGACTCCAACCTAATTCGAGATAAATTCAGCAGAGAACAAGGAATAGGACGTACTGGCTTCGTCGTTAGCATCATCAAAAACTCCAGGCAATCTCCAGTTCAAAACCCTCTGCAAATATGAGAATCCTAATGTAAGCAATTATTAAAAGAAAATTCTACACAAGCTTCCTTGGCAATAGGCGCTAACTACACGCACCAACTGTCGGCAAGGGCTAGATAGCAAACACCTACTTCAGCCAAGTTATACACTACACATCCCCGATCTACGTTAGCAACCCTGTCAGACTCTTCAAAAATCTCAYCGCTCTGGTCAAAATTCCGATTGAGTTCGCTCAAATTAGATTKCGATCGGATCGTGTAGGCTTTCAAATATCTTGACCTAATCACGAACATAGAAGCAAGCACACCCGCACAGCAAAATAGATCAAGAGCAAGTACACGGCTTGCACGCATACACAGATTCGGCGGATCGGGATCAACGCGAAGGGAATAACAGAAATGTGCTGCGAAGCGCAAAGGGCTCACAAATCGAACTGAAAACAACGCAACGAGGCTGAAAGCTCAACAATGAGCGAAAATCATGCCAGACGCTTAAAAAAATGTACTCAARAAACATTAAGTGCGCGAGATGATTGGAAAGCAGGCGGGGATTGCGCTGAGCTCTGAGTCCAAACCCTGCGAAATGGAAATACAATAGAAGAAGTTGCAAACAGGACGCAGCGAAGGTTGCGACAGAATTCCGAGCTTCTGCAAAACACTGGCATTCCAGCGACACGGCCATCCGACGAATGGATGAAGTACGCAWCCATGSATGGATGAATATTGTGTGACATTCACTCCAGTGAGTTGATAGGTTGAGTACTCTCCAGTTGCTGTCAAGCCATTCTGTCCAGTTCAGTCGCTTTCAAGTATGAAATTTTGAAAGTATCATCTATAACATTCATCCTGAAACGGGGGTTTCAAATCAATGCATCGCAAATGGGGAAGCAAGGCTCCTCTTCGGCCGAGCAGTCAGCTGCTGCGCCAGCCTTGCGTTTGCGTCGCATTGTGTTGCTTCATGCTGCGTTTTCATCGTAGGAAAACAAGATTCGAGGTGTGATTCTCGGTATGCATTTCGAAATCGCGCTTTTCTTTTTCCTCTCTGTCCATTTCTTGATTTTTCTGTTTTCTTTGGAGCGGGTTGGAGAATTTTGGAAGCAGGCTGCTTTTGCGTGGTCGACATTGTAGTGTTTATATAATTTCATGTAGTTTTGGTGCTTTATTGAGTTTGTTGAAACTTGACGAAGGTTAAAATTTTTCTTAATCACAAAAATATCACTTATGGATTGAAAGATTAGACATGTTACACATTACTATGGGAAAGAAAACACAAAAATATCACTTATGGATTGAAAGATTATAATGTTTGATCATGACGGTGTTAAAATTGCAAAAGCCAGTCAAAATCTTTCAATCCTCTTTTCACATATCAAATCAAAAAAGTTAGTCTCCAAAAAATATGAGGTTGAAGGGCCTAACATGCATAACTCCAAATGAATCAATTTATGACTTTAGTCTCAAAATCTGCTCTAGATTTTTTTAGATGAATTTCTAATGCGGTATTTTCTCCAAGCTCTAGTGTATTTGAGGCTCATTTCCGAGGGTCCCAAACACTAAGGACAATCAAGATTGCAATGGACATCCTTGCACACAATTTTGAATAGCAAAATCACAATCAATCATTTTCAAAATCGTTTTTTGATGCTAAGACTAGACTTCAAAAAGTAGTTTTCAAAAATACAAACTACTAAAATAGCAACTTAAGTAGGTTTTATTTAACTTCAAAGTTTTACAAACACCAAATTTTGGTGCCTTGGGCATTTAGGGGTTAAAGGGTTACAGTATATGTGCAGATAGTACAATTCCTTGTCACTTTCTGAGTCCAAGCATATCGCCCAGCCGGCCGGGTTTCGCGTGGTTGTTTCCCTAAAAGCTCCCATGGCCAGCCAGTGTATGGCGACAACAAAATTGCGAGAGGATGCCGAAGTTCTTGACCACAGCGACCGAAACCGAGTCAAGCTCTCCGGGCGGCACTCTCACAAGCCATTTGCTGTGAGAATTGCCAATGAAACGTCTTCAGGAGAATCAAGTCATCCTGTGATCACACAAGTTTTATTGATAGTTTGCACTTTTGCACCTCATCTGTACAGTACCTGCGTGTAACCCTTACGAGGAACTGTGTGCAGGAAGAACCCGGCCTTATTGCATAGCTGCAAACTTCCAAGAATTTCTTTGGAAGAGTGAGTWACTCGGCTTATATTGTGACAGTTCATTACCTCGTTACTGTTATTGAGTGCGACCTCATTATGTGAGGACTAGTTCTGCTAGAGTCTTTGAGTTTTGCTAACCCTTGCGCTAGTGCTAGATCCCAAATTTCATGAAGACACCTACCTACCGTTGGATTTCTACTACCGCTAGCTACCAAGATGGTCTATCTCAAATGTCCACTAATGAAGTGTATGGAATTAGGGTTACATGGCACTCTGGCTGGCTACAGGGGTCAAGTGTCTGTCTGGCTGCATCGATTTAATTCACCATTAAAGCGCAATTCAGTCTAAGGTGAGATGCAAACTACAGCCTGTCTTTGATCAGGATCGCAGCAGCATTTCTTTGACCGACAATGGCAGTTGAAAGCCTCAGCTAGTTTAGTTGGCGTAGAGCAACGAGCTAGTGCCGCTTGTAAACAAAGCTAGCCATGGTGCTCCATGTTTCTGTCAATCTGTCTGAGTTTAATCGAGGCCATTGTGGCTTGTTGGTTGGTCAGAGGAAGATTAGATAACATTACAATTAACCCGTAGGCTTGCACGAGCTCAATGTGAGCTTTTTGAAGTCCTATCAACTAAAAGATTAGATCGATTTGAACACCAGAATGACTTGGGATTGATTATATCCAATAACGTTCTCGATCAGGCATGCCAGCTAACCCTAGCCTCCAAGTTCATCGATCAGTCTACTACTGAGCTGGTTCTGCTGGTGCCCTCGGCTTGGAATGGTATCTCTCGGCTTCTGCGTAGGCTTTATACGGATCCTCCCATGTCGGATCATCCAGTGCAGCTTTCGCCCACCGTCTCTGAAAAGTCAGAAGCTCTTTACTCGATTTCACTCGTACCTGTCAGAATGAGCATTGAAGGCGGTTTCGTCATTAACCAGCCAGATTCGATCACAAGCCTAGACATAATTTGAAGATGTTTATTTAGAGAGTGACGAGAGTAGATATGGAGTAGCAAACGCATGTGTTCGTCTATGTTACTTGAGTTCCATGTGGACAACTAGGTGGACTAGAATACACATGCACCTTGGAAGGTATATTAAGTAGGTACCTTATAACCATTGGAGGTACTCCATTACTTAAGACACTTTATAGATAATGTTACATGCACCTATAGCATAGGTATACTAAAATTATTGAAGGAGGTCTATACTCCATGTTCTATCAATGCTCATAATTATACTAGCTTCTCTCAAAACATTCAGAAGGTTTCTCTCATTCATTGACCCTGCTGCATAATATTCTATTTCACATCAGACACGCACCCTCAAAAGTTGGTCTAATTTTCGTCCTAGGGGAGGCAGAAAAGGCAACAGAGAATCCCTTACCTCCGTTGTGTGTTTCCCAGAGGTGGAGTCCTTGTGTGCAACTTGGGTAGTCTGAAATCACACAGCCCTATCAATTCGTGCTCCCATTCTTGTGATACTTCTTGGAACTATCTTAAAACCCTCACTAAATGTTTCTAAGGATTGCAAATATTAGTTACAATCATTTGTCTACTTAGTGATTTTGGACCATGGCATAACATTCTTGAAACTTTCTTGACAGGACTTGCTAACACCTTGAGCAATAATTAAGGAAGAATTGGGGCACACTCGAAATGCTCTAATCTTTTTAACATTTGTTTTTTGGCACAGATCCTTGCATATTCGTAAAATTTCAGGAATTGAAGTGTAGTTATTATCCAGCAAGATGTAAATAAGTGGTTAGTAACTCCAGAATGCCAGTTGATGACTCCAGTTTATTTATAAATAATGTTTGTGCTACTTAGCAGAAGTTGTGCAGAAGAGATTAGACACAGGAAATCAGAAAACTCGATCAAAAGTTGTGCTTGGAAAATGATGTGCAAGCTTACTGTGTTTACATGTGGGCCGCCSAGGGAAGGAATGCCTTTGTGCAGAATGTACTGGCCATCAATGATACCCACTTTTTCGCTCCGCAAACCCTGAGTGACATCATTACCAAGAATGAAAACAAAGTGTAAGAAAAATTGTCCGTTTGGTTCATTTTTTGTTGCGCATTTAAGTACTGGAAAATGAATCCTTCAGAGGAATTGAAACTCGTACCTGTGCGCAGTAGCCAATTTTCAAGTCTATGCCCCAGCCATGGATCAGATCATTCTGTTGCAAACCACCACACAACATGTCAAGGACTGGTGACCATGTCAAAACAGCCTCATTTCAAATCCATTCCAAAAAAATTTACTCCAAAAATGATAATACTTTGCTTGTTATCAAATTTCGAAGGAACTTTGAAATTTTCCTTTCAAAATTCATAAAAAAATATTGGTGATAGCATTGGTGAATCTAACCGTATAGATGGAATCTACAATTCTCAATCTACAACTTTTATTCATATATCAATTCCAAATTATGCTTCCAAATAGCCCTTTATAATGATTTTTTTCAAGACGTCAATTTTGAAGATGAGTCATGACACTCTAGGGTTGAATTTCTTTGTTCAAATCGTTGGATCTTGTTGGCAATTGAAAGAGAATTATGAATGAATATATTCGGGATCTATTTTTTAAACAACTAATAAATACACAATGAATTTTCAAAAGTTCTAATATGGGAAATTTCATTAAAGTGGTGGCATTAGTTCCATATGCCATTTTTCCATTCATTTCCTTCTTTAGTTCTAAATTCTAGGATTTGTGTCGATTTTAGAATGCATTGTCTAAAGGGAAAAGTGCCAAGTTTGAGGAATGCTTCCATTTTAATGAAATTTTGGTTTAATTGTTGATGTACCCAAAAAAATCCCAACATAATTCTTCAACATACTTTCAAATGGTGTACATTCTAAACAAAATTTGGTCCGAGGGTCAGTTTTGCAACAGGTTTTTCCTTTACCTGAATCATGTGCCAAACACACTGCCAAGCCCGTCCGGGACCCCGTCTGGGACTAACCCTGACAATCCCTCCGTCTGCAAACACACAAACAGACAGACAGACAGACAGACCAAGTCCACATTGATTCAAACTATTGTAAGAAGATTTTCTTCAGTTGTAACAGAGAATTGAAAATATGATGATGATGACGAAGCGGGACCGAAAATCGATGCAGGAGTTGTCAGTGAGAATACGAAATTGAACCTGGAGTCCGTTCTTAAAAGAGGAAGTGATTCTATCCAGCACTGAATTGTTCTGCGCAATTCAAAAACCCAAAAAAATTTCAAGTTACTCCTGACCAGGGCTTCACTCACTTGAGATTTCAGAGATGTTGAGATTGAAAAGAAGTGCCATTGAATCGAATTGAATCGATTTGAATTGATTTGAATTGAATTGAATTGAATTGAATTGAGAGTGGTTGAAATGCTTCACCTCGTTTGATCGTTCGGTGACGAAGACGCTGCTGAGAAGGAAGATGATGCCTAACCCAATGGCTACACACGTTATGTACTTGGCTTGCCATGACCTCCAACATTTCAACACTGGTGCTCCAACATTTTCAACTGAGGGTTGACGCTTCAATTGATCTCCCTGKTGCATCATCAATCCAACACGAAGGGAAGAGTACGTGACTAGTGTATTAGAATTTCACCCGCCGAATTGAAGTAAAAGCATTCATGAATACGATATGAACTCGCTCAATAATTGCAATTATAAGAAATTGGGAAGGCGTAACTTAATCTTTGTTTGTAGGGCCCTAGTTTCTACCCTAGGATTCCTCTTGAACATTACTCGTTTTAGAATTCTATCTACACTCGGCCTGTCAGCTGAAAGCGGGAATTGAAGATTCACTCGAGAAATCCAAAATGTCCACACACGGAATTTTTGAAGAGTTCCGTAGTTCGTTGTCCAAGGATGATAGAATAGGATACACATGGAAACACCAGGAATGAAATTTCAGGACAGTACAGGACATTTGTCCAATTTCCTTATTGGGTTTGTCCTTTGTGTTAAGCTTAAGCTCGTGCCGTAGTTTGAAAGCTCAAAGTTTCTATGAAGGTGACTCTCTACGTACGTAGATGTGTGTATATATGCGAAGATTTGACAGCAGCGCGCATTCCAAGTGAGTAGCTAACCTTCTCCAGCTAGTCAAGTTGAAGTCCTGCTAGAGGCGAAAACCGCGCTGCGAATACATGAAATCGCAAAGCCAGGGAAACAAATGGAATAGCAAAAGTGAATGGATTGCAGGTGTTAGTAGTCGAACCGCGAGATTTGGGGTATGAACGGAATCGGACTTGGACCATTGGTGGAGCGTCACCGGAAGTTGTCCCATCACAGCAGCTTGCGGCTCCTGCTAAATCATTCGCCAACTCCTTACCAAGCTCCACATATGTATTCAAACCTCAGCTCAGCCTGGAGTAACTCCTGGACCTTTGCTTGAATGTCAGATTACCTCACACAATCGGACAGTCACACAATCTTCAAACTACAAGCTCCTGAACTAACTCCTTCGACACCTGTTGGATGAAGTTACTCCCATCTCGCAGCTCGGTACATCACAAACAAAAGAATATCCGACCAAGCAACCTCATGAGTCCCTGTCCCTGTAAGAATCATGAAAACGTTTCATTGTACCRAAGTGCTCAATCTGATAGAAATCCTAGCTTTGATTTGAATCAGTGACAATGATGTACTTCTATCACTGACTTCGATTATTTCACCTGGTAACACAGCTGCAAAACTACAGAGTGACGAAAGCGGTGCCAGAAGTGGAAAGCTCGAGGCGCGTGTAGCAGCGGTTATCACCTTTCTCAGAAAAGCCATTGATCATTCAATGCAATCAGTCTGAAACTCGAAGACGCAGCGTGCTCCCGACGGATCCCGAAAACGTCTCCCACATTGATCGAAGCAATAGCCAGGCACTCGCGGCGTCTCTCTGCGACTCGGTTCTGCTATAATGAGCTAATTAGTGGTTCCTGCAACTGCGAGCTCGACATTTGCACCAGCTGAAGACTAGCTAATATGAAGACAGTGGGGACGCGCGACGGAGGTGGGCGATTGGRGACTTGGGGTCATGGTACTCGAGATTGGATTCCGTGCAGGCTAAACTATCAGAGCAGACCTCGTCGATCGTACTAAGTTGAAGGGCGAAAGTGAGGCAAGGGAAGGGAGGTGTTCCCAGCTGGGCCATAGCTAGCCCTGGAATTCCTCTGGACCCACTCAAGAAGACGTACAGAGAGTGAGCACAAGGTTTAGTTATCTCTCCACTGGTTTTCTTGTCAGGACCCTCTTCATAAAGGTGAGTTAAGTAGAAGTATAACCCCAAACCCCGACCGTGCACCCGAACCCACGAGTACATTTAATAATTCATATCCCTAGATGTAGGGTTCACGAGCACGGTGTCAGATTTCTTTAATTTGTTGGTTTTGGGTAATGGGTATCCTTACCTTCATATATTGTCCGTCACATGATTTGTGCACAGTATCAGTTTTTCTATGTTTTTTGATTCTCAAATTTCCAGATGTTTCGACATACACCGTTATTTCTTTCTGGCTGAACATTCCGTAGTGCCGGCCGTGTTCAGGTCAAAATCCGTGCCTTTGCGGTCAAGCCACAAGACTCCTACGTAGACAGACAGACTAAGTTATGTTAAGTTAGCTAAGCTTACTAGCTTATGCCTTCCGTCTTAATCATTCCCCTTCCAGCACGTGATACGTGTTCAAACTGATCTTTTGAACTTACACACGTACACCTCAGTTGCAATTATTTCGAAGCTCAGACAGGCTCTTAAGTATTAGATACTAGCTGTAAGACCACCGGGATTGTTCACCAGGCGAGGCTCACGGTGCCCACTGCCCAGGCCCCAGGGATTCGAGATAAGAGGATCGGTGCTAATAAGCGCCAGCTGTCTCTGCGCAGGAGATCGAATTATTAGCTACAGCAGGATCATGGCTTCAAACGCCCACAACCACCGTACAGTACAATGAAAGTGTTTTTTGGCTTTTTTTTGTGTGTGTGTGGGAGGGGGGGGGGGGGGGGGCAAAAATGAAACGGAATTTCATTGCAAGAGGTGTTTTCTGGCTTTGAACCACGCGCAGTAGCTGAAACTTTGTGGGTGTCAAAATCAGTGACAGACCTTCGTAGCGGAAGCATCGAATCAGCAGATAACGATCGAGCTCCAGCAATGCACAATCTCAGATTCACTTCACCTGGTTCACTTCATTGAAAAGCTCCTGTCTCAACCAGGGCTTGCAAGTTGTATACTGCGCCCTTTGCTCTGTCAAGGGCTCCTTCTGAAACACCMAAAACGAGCTTGGGTTAAAGAGTAGCAAGTATTATACTGATAAGGCCTCAGTGCCTAGTTAAGCAGATAGAAAATTAATGACCAGAGTAGGGAGAATACTATAATTCAGAGTCTGGATGGGCTAACCGGTGACTTGCACTCGTGGAAGCGGCCGGCAATGATTTGCTCATTGAAAGTCCCTTGTGGTGCCATTGGCTTTGGTCCAATCACCCTGARACGTGGTAACTTCTCATTCCCAGGTTCCAATGGCCCCGCAACGACGTTTCTTTGAACCACTGTCATGAAGAAGTGAACAGGGTTGAATAAAAAAAAAGCATTCAAATTTCAACGAGACTTGAGAGCTGGTCTGTTAATTTGCGCGTGTCTTCAGTTCAAATCCTTCATTTGGACTTATATTTGACCTTCATTTGTGTCACAGTGAGGGCAAAAAAGTAGGGGTCAATCTACAATTTTCCAACTAAACAATGCTGATTGAATCCGCAGTAACTAGATTGCCTATTTAAGTCGTTTCTGAAATAGATATATGAGTTACATAAAGGATAACTCAAATATACTAAAAAACAAATGTATTGAAGCAAACCATCATCTAAGTGCACAAGAAAATCATCTCATTGGATCCTTGCTAATTGAGGGCTGGCAATTGTACATACAAACCTGTAATCCCTATCGCAGTTGAAATGAGCGACACTAATATTCTACAGTTAGTTCTATCTGGTTCGATTGCTCACCAGAATGATGTTGAGGACCGTCTATTATCCTTATGGTTGGCCTGTATGTGTCTTTCTTCTTGCAAACACAAAGCTGCACACAATTTGCACCAAGCAGATCCAATTCAGTACCCTCGTGTAAGCAAGTTTACACTGTTCTGATCAAGATTAGCATACMATTTTATGAAGAAAATGGTTTCAGAGCTGTTCATATTTCAGCTAAACGAATGCCATAGCKGGAAACTCCAGTTTCTAGTGTTCATAGCACATTTCCAAAAAATCCAAATATTTCCGTACGCAGCTTGAGTCAAAATGATCTATGTGCCCTGAAGAAATAATGCGTCTCCTAGTTTTGTCTTTGCCTACACCCACAAGAGCACATTTCCAAGAGATGAATCAACCGAACTTGAGTTATCCTTGAAAGACAGCTTATATCAACGATAATTTCCAATCGAGTRATTACAGAGAAAATAGTAAACTTGACAAAGCATGCATGCTATATATGCACGCCCAACGTGTCACCTAAACTGCATCTCTAATGTACTCCTGATTGCATGCCTCTCAAATTGCACAGGAAAACTTGAAAAACTGCACAGGAATCATGAACAAGATTCAAGTGCATCTTTTTGCATACCGTCGTCATAAGTGGGATTGCTTCTTGCAGTCCATGGAATCGGCTTCTTCCCACTCCGAGGCATGAGTTGTCCTGGWGTACAAGTCAATTGTCAAGCATTTATACAAGGTACAAGGCATCTGTCGAGATTGAGTCCMAATCTAAAATATGCGTACAATAATCCTAACGCCAACAGGAGTAGAAAACTGAAAGCCAACAGAGAAACAAAAATTTGAACCTCCTACGAAATACAGTATATGATGGACACAACCTTCTTCATTAGCGTGAGGCATAAAGTCCGGAGGGTCATCGTGGGCCGGAACGTCGTACAGCTGAGACTTGATTGGATGTTCTTTGAAGAAAAGTGGGTTTGTTCTCCTCAAATCTTTCTGCAATCGACGCAGATGAGGAAGTTAGAGATATCTTTTCCTAGAGCATTTAACCCCTAAAGGACCTAGAGGCCCGAATGTTTTCTAAAGTGTTCTGAGTAGGTCATATGGAAACTTTTTATTGATCAATCTTATTAATTTCTTGACCAAGATTTATATTTTTCCCATCTGATTCATATTTCCCACAATATGATCAACTGAATTGGTCATCTTAGACAATGACTTCTTGGTCCTTCTCGGGCTAGAGGGTCGAGGATAATTCAACAATTGGAAGGATAGAGCCGATTGGGTGGTAAGAAAGGAAAGAGATACACGTAACGWATTCACTTACAGGTGGTAACTTTTGTTCCGTCTCAAAAGCAGGAACGGGATTGTAGAGATGCTCGGACTTCCGTGAATTGTGATAACACTTCTTCGTGCACACGTGAGCTCGAGACGGCCTCCAGTCCCTTCGATTCGGATAAAACTCTGGAATGTATTTGAGGTGTGGCCGGAAGGGACCTTCGGTGGTTTCGGTATCGGCAGTGTACGCTCCTCCTTTCACTGAAATTTGGCTTCTGTAGGGCTTCTCCACGCCTCTGTCCAGATGAGCACTATTATGAACAGAGGATCTCCAATCTTTCTCCTTGCAGTTCCTTTCGCCAAGATACCTGACGCGCGACCTCCATTGCCATGATTTGCCATAATCACGGGCGCACGGAATGTATGTTTTACTACTCCTCCACTGCAACGACTCGTCAACAGTGCCCGTCATGATATCAATCAATAAGCATGCTGTGAGACACAGTCTTCACAGCTTCAGCAATCTCTCCAGCAGCTTGATTTACAAGAAAGTAGTTGCACTTGAATCACAAAAAAAACGGCTGAGTAAACGACCACTAGTTGCAAACTTATTCTGTACACTTTCCCGTCTCTATTTATGTTCCCAGAAGTCAGAGGGTAATGGAGCAGGTGGACTAACCTCAGGCTTGCACGGATCACAGTTTGCAAAGTCTCCGAGGCTGTCACAAGTCATTTTGCCCTGGCCTACGGAGGGCCTGAATATATTCTGATAACCGTACTCGTGATGTGTTGGCACTCTCTGGCTCGAGGACCTCCACTGAATYACACAATACAAGTCGCGATTAGCACAATACTGTGTAAAATGGTCACACCGACTTGAAAGTTGCCACAAACATGTACACTCAAGCTCTTTATTACGACCTTATCAAAAATGACATTCTGGAATATCCTGCACACTTGCCACACTCTCATTAACCGTAGCACACTTGTATGGACATACACTCAACTGAAACGAACCCCAGAATTTCAGGAAATGCGTTTCATGGCAACTCTGGCATGAAGTTGCTCAACGAAAGCCGTAATTTAGAGCTCTGGTCACTTGAACATCACATTCTGCGGGCTATGAAAATTTTCATTCCAACAAATAGGCGAATCATGCTCCAAAACTGTCAGTACCATGAAACACGCCAACTGAATGAATATGAGGTTACGTACCCCTACAACACCGAGCCAGAAGGTTTGTGAAGGCGCATGGAGATGGATGTTGTCCGGGAAGCCAGGCAAATTTTCAGCAAAAGTCTCCGACGTGCCTTTCCTTTCGCCTTTCAGCCAGAATCGCAGACATCTGTACTTCCAGCTTTCGCAAACCACGAGAAAATCCTCATAGGGAGAGAGCGCAATGCCGTTCGCAAGCGCAAGATCGTCCATCATCACCGTGGTGCGCCCCGTGGTAGGATCGAAATTGAGCATCCGGCCATGCGGACGCGCTTCCAGCACGTCCAAGTGCCACAAATGCATCGGATGGGCGTTGGAGGAGTCCGTGAAGTAGACTTGCCCGTTGCTCGCCACCGTCACACTATTTGCAAACCTGCGCAAATCAATTTCCACACCAACAAGCAATGATCAAATGAGTTCTTGTTATTGCAGTTTATCTTCAGTGGATTATCTGAGGCCTTACGGTTGCTGTTTCCCGAGTTCGTGTAAGCTTATTCTCGATCTTCAATTGGTGATCATAGAACCTCCACGGGTACGTGTTGATGTGATATTCAATTCTTTCTTCGGAAACAGGTTCAAGACATGCCATARGGTTTCTGTTGTCAAGGAGACACAGGAGAAATCCGGGATAGAAATTGGAAAAATTGTGTCTATTGTGCCTAAGGGAATTGGACCTACAGTATGTCTTTCTGTGTCCAAATTCCATTCTTAGTGTGTCCCAGTGTATCCTATTCTCTCATCTCTGGACATCGTCCATGAAAGTGATGAAACTCTTCAAAAACTACACGTAGATGAACATTTTGGATTTCTCCAGTGAGACCAGCTTACGTACGTGAAAGGCTTGCCGTCGACCATGTTGGAGACGACGCGCACTTCTTCATCACTGTCACTAACATTGAGCAGCCCACGCACGGGATCCGCCACGAGAATCTCCCCGTGGACGCCGATCGCCAGTCCACACGGGTACCCACCCACTTGCCTCCAGTTCACGACGCTGCCATTGCTCACGAACACTTTCTTCACCCAACCATCGCGCGTGGTGACCAGGAGCGCAGTACCGTCGGCGGTGAGGATCGCGTCTTCCGGGCCTTGCACCAGACCCTCGCCCAGCTTCTCCACGCACTCCAGCTTGCCGGGGTTCATACTCGAGCGGTGGAAACGAGGCAGGAATAATGGGAGGGGGTCGATGGGGGAGCTCGTCACCACGAAAGCGGCGAAAAGGGCTGCTGTCAATGTGCACACTACTGTGGCTGTGGTCACCACCGTGCTGGCTTGCAAGTCTGTCGACGACGACGACGACGTTGCCCCCACTTTGGCCTTGAAGTTCTTCATTTTCGTCACTCGATCGGCTTCTCTCGGCACGCACGTATGAATTCTAGTGCTTCGGGCACCAGAGCTCGATCACGTCGTTGTGCACACTGTGACGCTCAGAATTGCATACGACTCGATCGAGCACTAGTACTCAATCCGTTTCATGGTAGCCATTCTAGCTCTACGGCTAGCACTTCTGTACCACTACAGTCAGTAGCTTTAGTGTAGGTTGAAGGTCGAAAAGAGAACTTACTAGTACAAGAAGTCCTGCAAGAGAGACGTGCCTTGATCGATCTCCTTAGACTATTAACCCTTGAACGCCGCGGCTGACGTTTTGTGTACTCTGTATGACACAGAATCCAACCGTGTAGGACAGAATTGCAACTTTTCATCCTGGGTATCTTATCTAATATTTTGACTTTCAATGAATATATTTGGCTTTTCAAAGTAGATGATGTCACACAGTATCAAAAATGAATGATTTCCACGGCCACTAGACACAGATGTCTTCATTCTCCAACTTCGATCAATTGATATAAATGGCAAGCTAACAAAAAAATTTAGTCATGAAGAATTTGATAAGCAATACTAGGGGTCATCGTGGCTTCTTCACCTCCGCAGGGTATCCCTGAGAATGAACACGTAGGAGGTAATTACAGGCTGTGCGCGGAAGGTGGACGGCGAATTCCTCGAGAATTCTGAGTGCCGTTTCTTCTCCTGTGGAAATGAAGAAATGGCACTTTCAACCATTTTCTTGTGGAATTTTTTATCCTTTATACTTGTGTTTCACCCTCCGCCTCCAATGTAACATGAACATTGAAGGTGGTATGTCTTGTGAACCAATCAAATTGTATCAAGTTACCACCACTGAGCTTGGCAGGTAAACCGATTCTTTGGTTTTGATTCTTCATGATCGTCGCACCGAAAAGGGGTGTCACACCTCCTCCGTGCACAATTGCTCCCCATTGGCTCCTTGTTTCATTCGCCAACTTTGAATTCTCCGAGAAAATTGAATCCTTTGAGAAGTTGTGACTACCCCTACTGCTGCAGATTGAGCTGTCACAGATTGTACGAAACCAACCATTGCAATCAATGTATCGGTGTGTAGATTGATATCCACATTACCGAGAGATGATTCCGATGTCTGTAAGTCCGTCGATCCAAATTCGAGGACTAGCTCGATGCAGGAAGTATATAATCAAAACCAGCTAGCTAATTTGACAGGAATAGTTACATTAAAATCCGGGGAGGCTTATTCTGCGATTTTAGATGCAAATTTCCTGGCAGAATTTGGTCGATGATTCAACAGGCCAATTCCATATAAGCCTCCCCATATTTTAATGTAAGATAGCATGCCCTATAGGGCCGATTATGCCCTGGCTTACGCACCCTGGGCTCGCTTAGGCACGCTTGCCAAGGCATAATCGTTCCTATAGGGCCTGTTCTCTACTACAACTACTCTTGAATGGAATCGATCAGGAGACTCAGTCTAGGCGAGTTGTGGAGGAGATGCTGATGCACTAATTAAAATGTCGGTGCCATGGTCAACGTCATTAAATTAGCGCATCAAAGTGGGTCAAAACTGTGACATTGATTCAAGACAGTCGAGAGTACTGTAGATCAGGGCTTTTTTTTTCGTTTTTTACGAAGTGCCACAGTGGCGATATTAAATGTTACAATGGTGCTCCAAATTACAACATTCATCCACATATTGGATGTATAGTATGGTTTTCATCCACAATCTGGAGATTTCATCTACAATTTTTATAAAATCCAAAGTTGTTTGGCAGCTTCATCCAAGTTTTTTACCATTATTTTTGGTGTTTTGTAGCCAAATTATTTTTTTTAGTGCAGTCTAGCACCAAAAAGCCAAAAAAAAAAGCCCTGCTAAGACCATATTCATTATATTGAGACTTTTTGCACTCTCATTATTATCCTTGACTCAAAGGATAAACCGCTTTATCTCTTCACTAGTATTTGTTTATAAATAGGTAACAACACCAACTTTTAGAATCCCATTATAGGATCATTATTTGAGTATTATTTATTTTTGGTTTCAATTACTATTTTTTTAAATGAATTTTCCAATAATTAGCATTCTATCTCAAAATTTGCAAAAAGTCTCAATATAACGAATATGGCCTTTGTTGTAGATGTGGTCGAGGTGCCAGATTGCCAGAACCAATTTAACACTTAAAGGACATTGCATGCCTGAGGAGCATTTTGAAAGTCAAACTTGAGTTTTTCATATAGTATTTGATTTTAATTGCTTTTAAGCTTAACTAAGAAAATGTAGCTCCAATAATCTACTTTTTATTCCAATTTGTTTTCTTTCAAAATGCTTAAAATTGCAAATTTTGTGACACATTGAAGATAGTATCTTGAAGGCTCAAAATACAACACTTTTTATCTTTTTCTTTTAAATTTCTTTTTGTTTAAGCTCCAAGTATACACCAGTTATACCGTAATGTTTGACACCATTATTTCCATTTTTCATGAAACTTTCATATTATTTTAAGCATTTTTGTAATTACTATGATTTTTATACTAAAATTTCTTCAAAAACTCATATGAATTTTATTTGATGTTTTAAATTACAAAAAAAAAGAAATTAAGTTTTAAACATATATTACTACATGTGAAAAATATCAAAATTTTCAAACGTATATTTTAATGTAGAAATCTAATGAAATTTGACGAAGCCCGAACAAGAAATGTCCTTTAAGGGTTAATAATGTCTTGAAATTTGACCAATTTTGCGGAATGGAAGAGGAATGGCAGGACGTTAAATCCTCCATTTGAAGTGGGCCCAACCAGCTAGAATTACCTTGGGTTAAAAAGCTGGAATTTTTTATTTTTCACATAAATTTTTTTTTCAAATTCTGAATTCATATTTGCAATCAGAGACTCCAAATTAGCTATGAAAGGTCTAAACCGTACCCTAGACACAGCTCAAAATAGGGGGCTATTTTTTACTTTTACCTTCGATGAATTCTTCTAGGCCCACTTTGAATGGAGGATTTAACGTCCTATAGAGGAACGTGTGGGTGAAATTAATCGGGGACATGGATTTGTGAGGATTCGATCAGTCGTAGAATGCCTCCATTTTGTAATACAGGTAGAACCTCTCTTACTGTAACCTCTCTTTGTGCAAAACTTGCACTGATAGAGTTCGTAGGTGGGGTCAATTTGAAGAACATTCTTTGAAAAAAAGTGTGGAAAGTTGACATCCATTCATTCGACCTCTTTGACATGCAAAAACCTCCTTTAGTGCAAAGTCTTGACACCATGCACTAATTAAGAGAGGTTCTACTTGTAGAGTTAAATCATGGTGACTGCCCTTCTGGGAAGATTTTGAGCGTGAACAGAAAAGATTACATGTTTTGAGTTGCTGTTGCTATCCGAGCGGGAATTCATGTGACTGTCGGAGTGAGAATGGAGGGGCTTGTCACGACGGTCACGGCGATCGGGACGCGAACTCAGACGAGTGACTTCACGAGGCTGGCTCACAGTGSTCTGCGTCACGCTTCCAAACGAGCCGTCCCTGGGCCTGTCCGGTCTGTGTCTCAAATTGGGCGTGTTCCGCTCGCTGTGAATCCCATGGTCACAGCAGTCATGCAAAGAGCACATTCTTGCTACTACTACTGCTGCTACTACTGCTTTACACTCTCGATGCTGCAATTTCTCCCCGAATCTAAATCAGGCCTTCACAGATAGAAACCTCCTGTAACAAATGGTTTCCCCAGAGACTGACCTGGGTTGTTGAGTACCGAGTACACTGAGCAGCGAAGAGTTGTGAAAAATCCCGAGTGAAGAGTTCGTTACGCAGCGTTCATACCGGATCAGTAACTTCCTGTTATTCATTTAAAGAATAGGTACCCCTTCGCGGCAGATCAGTAACTTCCTGGTTCATCTAGGAGACTGAGAAGGAATAAGGTACCCATTTGCATCAAGTTTTAAGTTTGCGTTCACATGTTACTGAAATAGGAACAGAGGATAACAACGGACGACGACTGGGTGCCGAACGGTAACTGGGTCTAAACCCTAAACCCTAAACCCTAAACCCTTAAAAACCTAAAGAGTTCCGGTTTCATACGATGCTTCCATACGCACCTGTCTAACTAAACAAGAACTCAATCACTAAAACCGAAAATAGAAATCTCGCCTCCTGCATACATATTGAAGCCCAATGCAAGCTGTGCTGACAAAGATTAAAACACACCACATATGGATTGCTGTCTGCATGGTATTAACTCTTTCACAAGCCCGTTGCTGGTCTTCCCTTTTCGGATCTTCTTAGCTGAGTCAACGTCTCAAATTCAGTTTTCTTCTAAAACCAGTTTCTCCTACAGCTTTAAATTTTCAACTTCAGTCTGATAATGGCTGAACATTCTGCCTCTTGAAATTTCACTGAGAAACATCCAGCACTGCTGGATAATGTTATGATAGAAAAATGGGCTTCCAACATGAATAATTGTTTTCATTCCGGTACATTGATGTGTCAAAAGAATGGAGATTGGCTACTCTAGTTCGTCCAMAAGTTACGTGCCGTCACCAGTCTGCTTCATAATGCTTTAGCTTGTACCCATCTTACTTTACATCTCACAGCCCCACACTACGTCGTTGCCATCCTCACCTCTAAATACCTGTCCATGGTATTATTTAGCAACTTATCATGGCCATTCTAAAATTGAAATTGCATTTCCTTTGTGTATCCCAGCCCTTCACAATGACCTGCAATTGCCCTATTCATGGGAGGGGGACCACAACGCAGAACCTGACAAACAAACATAACAATGTTATAGACCTTGATGAGTAGATACTTGCAATCAAAACAGGGTTTGAGTAAAATCAGGATAGGAATTTCTGGACAACATCGTAAAAATAATCTTCTCCATGATTCACGCCAAGAACTTCTTCTGGTCACAGTGATTAAAATGAAGACTTCTGTGTGCATCTACATGCTCAAARGTGAAATACCTGCACATCAGTGGACGGGGCAGGACAATGTTTCTCCACCATATCCTTGGTCACAAACCCAACACCTCCATCCCACTCTGTCGGAGGCTGCATGAATTGCAGAAACAAGTTATTCAGTTACATTGGAGCTAAGAAATCATCCTACAGTCTGAAGATTTCAATCACAGGGTTTCAGTTGAATGGAGTTTGTGGTGGTCAGTGACGGACTAAATTTTGTCCTTCCTAATCCAAAAATGAGAAATTACGGATGAAATGGATATTCAGTGAAGCCGATATGTAGATTCACAGTCAAAGTTTGCCGGCACAGGGCCACACTGAGGAGAACGCAAGAAGTAGGGTCCCATCAATACAAACCTCGTTCAGCACGWAGTAGACTTTGAACTGGTCTGGGTAGTCTCTTGCAAATCGGTCAAGGTCATCCTGTGGCATCAAATCCACGACCTTATTAGAAAAATTTTGTACCGATCAAGATGCCAAACAGGTGGTCAAACTCTAAAATTACGGAACACCACTAAACCGATGCTCGTCTGAAGAAGCGTCCTTCTCATTAAGCAACCACACTCCCATGTATTAAGTAAAAAGAAGGATGCACACCTTGAGTAAAATATCATCATATGTGACATTGGCATAGATCAAAGAAATCTTGGTCGTATCTTGCGGGTTCTCCAATATCGCCCTTGCAACCTGCACAAGGTACACCAAGGCTTCCCCATTTAAAAGCAACTCAAATGAATGATGAAAACACAAAAAAMTTGAAAACACCAAGAACGAGACTTCAAAAGGCAAAAGAGTCAAGAATGTTAATCAAGAATAGACTCGAACAAGGTCTCAATTAGGTCAAAGAGTTTGAGACCACAAAATTACTATCCGCAAGGACAAGACACACTCCCAAGTTCCCACACTAAAGTCCACAAAAGCAGGGAGGGTAATTTGCATCATCGACGTTGAAGTTCACCGTTCTGATATCCTACAGGGCTAAACGAACAGGTCCATGTGAAGATGAGGGACTCGCAAAGTACCTGAAACATGGGAGTGATGCCAGTTCCACCAGCCACCATTCCAAATTCCTTGACTTGGTTGGGTTTGTATTTGAAGCGCCCCTGAATTAACCCAAATTTACAATGTCACATACATTTCCTAGACCTATGGCCAGCTGTCAGCGCAAAATACAACCGTGACACGATACTTAAAACTCACAGCACCCGCTTGACATTGATTCTCCAAAACCAAAGTTCATTAATTGCTCAATTTCAAATTATCGAACCTTGGGACCCTTAGCAGCGAGATACTCTCCCTCCTTCATCCGGCCGAAGTAGGCGGACACCTTGCCTTCCTTGTACACCTGGARCCAAGAATTTTTTGGATCATTTATTATATCTCCAAAAGTAGCATCACAACTTGGAACCACATCCATTGCGATTGCCTCCACAAAACAACAAAGGCTGTCTCACCTTGACAACAAGTTCAAAATGACCGACGTCAGTGTCGAGGGTGGTGGGAGTATACGGCCTTACAACTTCAACACCTTCGGAGTCAAAACCCCTGAGAAAAAAGACGAAAAAATGTCAAGCCTTCCATTCCTTCAATCTCAATTTTCACATAACGCACAACTACGCGACCCGCAACAACTTGCCGTTCGCACAGTTCGCAAACAAGCTTCAGTAATGACACAAAATAATTCCCAACAAGATTTACAAGTAATTAGGGTAAAACAAATGACACTTRGAAACAAAAAAAGGGGGAGTCAAATTACAAGTCGCACCCAAAAATAGTATCAAAACTTGAGAAAAAAGGAATCCTAAACAAAAAGGACATGCTCACATGCAACTGATGTGTTGCCCGATGGGCAGACCAAGCACGGAAGTAGGCGTTGGCAGAGCAAATCGCAACTTGACCACATTGTGGCTAACRTCGACTTTCTTCACACACTTGAACTTCAACCACTTCTCCGGCACCAGCACAGCTGCAAAATTGAGGCGCACATATCAACGAACCACACGCAGCAGCCTCCCGGTACACAGATTCGCAAACAATTCAGCTAGAAGAATTCTAAGGTAGGGACACCGAAAAACGCCACTTGGTCAGCTGGACTACATCCCCTCCATCAATCAATTCCTATGGGCAAAAAAACGATTTTGAAACATCTACCAATAACTCTTCATAAATTTCGCATATGGAATCCAAATCACGCATTTTAAGGTAGGGAAATCCAAAAAACGCCACTCATCAGCTCGTCTACAGCCCCTCCATCAATTTAATCCTATTGTCAAAGTATCGATAATAAACACCTACCAATACAACTTTAACCCTTTCTAACTTTCGCATCTGCTATTCTTTAGTGCGTCGCAATCCTCAGGGTTACGGAAACCCCTACCTTGCATTCCAATGACACAATTAAGGGGATACTCAGGTGGGAGAAGACGCAAGGTCAGCAAGAGGAAACCTACTTTTCTTGCGATTCACATARTAGAGAAARGCCGCGCCCGTGACGACCGCYACCAATGCAAATGCAACGCCGACTTGGGTGGCTTTGTCGTTCTGCAGTCGTTCCAACACGCCCTCCATCGCGACAACAATGCAACCCAAAAGACAAGCACCCGATCGATCACAACCCCAAAAACGCGCAAGGGCGCGAGGCCTTGTAAACAGAAAGATGCAGAGGGCGGAGACCACGAAGCGGATGAAGAAGGGCGGAGACCACGAAGCGGATGAAGAAGGGCGGAGCGGGGTTGAAAGTCTGACTGACGACTGCTTGCGCACTTTGCCCAGCCTGGTCAACATAAGTGTCTGAGCCGGGAGCTCACGGTTTCTTTCTGTCTTTCCGGCTTTTCACTTTCTTTCAATTTTGCACTGAATGGACGCTATACATTTTAGATAAACCACCTAAACCTATACATGGGAGTTTTTTTTAGGGATAAGTATCTTTCCTACCTTTAAGGATGTAGGAGTGCATTGTGAACGGTCGGTTCCAAAGCGTCTCCACATCCTTGAAGGGTATGCATGAGATGCCTTGACATTTTAGGTAATGCTTATAAATTCAACTAAATTCAACTAGGAAGGCCACTTGTACTTGGTGTATGTGTAGAACATTGACAATAACCAAAACCTAAAAAAGATGCAAACCTAGATAAAATTCAATGCAATGAATTCTAAAATTTAACATTCAATTCTAATTGCACCTAATAAGAAAAAATTGTAAGGAATAAAGAAAGCATTTGTAGCAAGTAAAAGATAAAATCATGTATGAAGTCATTAGAACTTAGATTTCATTAAAAAAATAATCAAATATTCAAGTTGAAGTCCAAACCTTCCCCTTGTGTTTCATGAACTATGTTTGTAGTATCATAATGAGATTGATATCCATGGTGACTATGAGAATCACTCTCTGATGGTGAGTAGTGATTATCATCCACCCTTTGGCTTGTTTTCGTTGTAGTGCTCCGTAATGCGTCTCCAAAAATTCCCACTCATTCCCACTCTTCTATCTGGTACCTTGCCTTGGGTCTTGTAATACATGCAAGAAAGAAAAACAAAGTTGCTTCTCCTCCGCCTCACAAAAGTTCTTCCCTTTCTTTGCATGCTCCCCTCCACCTCCCATGGCTTCCACGTCGACATCCATGGAGGGAATAATGTTTGTTGACTAAGAATCTAACTTAACGTGACATATAATACTGCCCCCTACAAAAGCCCTCCCTTGCCGTGAAAATGTGAATGTGATGGGACATACGCTACAATTTATAAAGTGATGGGGTGTTGGTGTGGAGCACTGGAGCCGTTTACCGCTAAAAATAATCAAGAGTAGATTAAAAATCGAAAAACTAATTAAATTTTTTTTTTAAAATTATTCAATCCCTACAACTACTTCATGTATCTTCATACCAAATTTCATGCCAAGTAAACCAATGATGCAAAAGTTATGAGTAAAAAAATTTGTTCAAGGTCAAGGGGACAAAAAATAAGACAGTCAAGTGTTTCTTGCAATCACCCATGAGTAGGGTTGGAAGATGAGTATTTTATCCTATACAAAGTAATTTGAAAAATTGCATTACTTACTTTCAAGGTTTGCATAAAAATGTTTAGCTATATATTTGAAGTGTCATTTAACCCGTAAAGGAACATTTGTCCCTTTGAGGGACAAGGTAGATTTTGGGCATGTACCTACGGTCTCAATTTTTCTCCTGATTTTTTGAAACTTTTTTTGAAGATAAAAAAACTAATTAGCTTCATGGAGAATTTTTTTTTTTCAATTGGTGCCCAGGAACAAAAGTTATGCCCAAAACAACTCAACATAGGGGAGAGATGGGGAGAGAAGGCAGCAAAAAAAAGTTTCAAATATTTGAATTTAAAAAAAAAAAAAAAATCTTATAGTTTTGATATTTGTCTACATGGAAAGCATTGATTCATTCCATTTGGATATGTTATGTGAAAGTTATGGACAATCTTTTTTTTGCGCAATTGGAGAATCTTCTTGAAAAAATACTTGTAGTATTCATTTCTGAATGCAATTTTTACAACTTTAAGAAAAAAAAAGTTCTACATGGTTTAGTTTGAATGCTAGAACAATCCCACCATTGGGATTAGTGCATTTTAATTCCACCTTGGAGATATTAATAAATTACATTTTCCTTTGATGTTGTAGCTACTTCAATTTAACAATTTTTCAAAGAATAAAATTGAATTTTTTTTTAATTTTTTCCCCCTAGATTCTCAACACAATTCTCCACCATAAAGATCTAAAGCTCAAAACTCTGTCATGCAAAAAATTAAAGTTAGAAAAGTTCAAAGTCAAATAATCTAGTTCCGCAATGTGTTGCAAAACTTGTTTTTTTCACTTTAAACGCAGATATCTTGCAATCTATGGGTCCAAAATTTCTGAAATTTTTTCCACACATCCTCATACTAGTTAGGTGTAAGATCGGTTAGATGTGAAAAAATTAAAAACTTCCAATTTTTTACTCTTTGCTGTAGAAACGGCAATTTTGAATTTCTTTTCAAAGAAAAAAGGCCTTGATCCTTAAGGGGTTAAGTCCATGCAACAGGTAATAAATTAAAAATTAATTTGTCAATTATTTTTAATGAATGCATGTTCAGTAATTCTTTCTTCACCCATTGTCAATGCTTCTCTAAAGTCTTAAAGTTGCAATTATTTGTCAATCATTGTCTCAAACAATTATTTTTAATTTGTTGGATTTTTAGTACCAGATATTAACAAAAAAAAATTGCATTTTAGTACGGTTTGTGGGGAAATTTTAAATTTATAAAATGATTTTGTCCGCATGGCATACTCTACAACATTAATTGCATGTGGGAGCCTGTACTATAAAGATTTTTTTTACATTTTGTTACTCTTGTGATTAATATGATATTTGTTATTCTCAAATAGAGCTTCTTCAAAATTTTAAAATTAATCCATAGGTCAAAACCATAAACACTATTTGATCTAAGGCTCACAAACAAGTATCCTTGATCTATCCAAAATCAACTATATCCAAACATTTTTATTAATGCATGCAAGTAGTACCGTTGTCTTCAAGGAGCAATTATTGACCACATTGATCCTATAAGATTTGTGTCAAATGGTACTGCCTTGGATATTTATCTAGTATACTTCATACTAGACAACCTTGACAATTATCTAACAAGATGTCTCAAGACAAATGTCCTACCCTACCAAATCTAGACACAAACTTCTACTATATACCTAACTTCTTCACATTTCATTGTCATACTATAGAAAAGGAAAAAAGGATCCAAAAAAATTTAAACATTTACAATTACTACAATCCTAATTATTTGTTTTAAAACCATGTAATTTTATTCATAGCTCAAATACAGGCTTGCTTCCAAATAATACTTGTGTTTCTTCGAATTACCTTAGAATCTAACAAAGTCACATTTCTATTATGAAATTTGAAGTGCAATGATCACCTATCATTTTTAAAGGTATAATATCACTTCAATGCATTGTCAAGTTTTCTTTGGTTTTTAGCAACTAGCAACTAACACAAGACGCATTAGATCATGACTATTCTAGCCTTTGCAACCCTCCCTAGTTTGGTATTTTGTCAAATCTATTTGTGTCTCATCCCATTGTATTGACATGGCTTACATCAAAAATAAATTGGGGCTTCTATAAGGTCATTTGACTCTGAACCAATAATCAAACAACTATGCATAATTTATTCAAATATTAAATTTCAAAAATCTAAATCTAATGCCATGACAGATTTAAATTTACCAAATTCAAGATTTTTCTTAGAAAAAAATAATATTCAATTATTCAAGGCCATTTGACTGCTAGTCTAGAGTCAAATAATCCTCTAAAGGCCCTATATTTTTGGTAATGTGTACTATGTCTTTATGCAATGAAAATTTTCATTTGTGCCTTACGAAAGTTTTATTGGTGAAAGAGAAGTACTAGGTGTTGCCTAAAGTTAAGTTCAATYTGAGTTCATACCTGCGCATATGAGCGTCATTGCAAGAAACACCTGCCGTTTTTTATACACTTTGGCTATAATACTCATGATTTTTTGGGGTTATTGTAAAATTAGAAAAACAATTTTTAAAAAATATGAAAAATATGTTTAATGTATATGCCTTTAAGAAGAAGGTACCGTAGGAAGGAAAAGCATAGAAATTTTTTCTAACTAGGTGAACTAGAAAAGTGCAAAATCTCCTGAAAATAGGTATTTTGACATTTTAACCTCTAAGTGCTCAAACAACCATTGGTCGCTGCCCGACTTCGGGCAGAATTTTTTTTTAATTTTTTTTTTTTTTTTCCCTTGAAAATATTGGGTTGTCTTTCAGTATTTATATTCAAAACTAAGATCACTACGGTCAAAAAAAAATCATAAGAGAAATAGCACAATGTGTTTAGARTTTTCTAGTGTTGAAAAACTTACTATTTGAGGAACGAATTGAAATTTTTATGACCARATCTTATGCATTTTTTTACAATTCAATAGAAACCACTATTTTGACCAATCAAAAAAA
Source organism: Pleurozium schreberi (assembly GCA_006891605.1). Lineage (NCBI taxonomy): Eukaryota > Viridiplantae > Streptophyta > Bryopsida > Hypnales > Hylocomiaceae > Pleurozium > Pleurozium schreberi. Next base: position 41,846 of record VACF01000551.1, on the reverse strand, counting down.
ATTCAAGTGTTAAGRATAGAWATTGTATTTTTGGTGAATTYTTGAAGTTATATCTTCAAAATTCAATTGAAGAGAATCTGAAAATAATTTTATAATTTTGACCGTACGGATATCTTCTACTTTTTGTGCTTCACATAAACTTCTTTGATGCAAACTTCAAAAAAGTTATAGAATGTATATTTTATAACACATTTGTGTTTTGTCCAAACCCCTTGGGCTTTTAGGGGTTAATTTGTAAAAAATAGGAAAAAAAAAAATTTAATTAAAAATTGGACATTCGGGAAGAGTTTATGGTGATGAGATTTCACCAAAAAAATGGTCTCAAAACCATCATCAATGTTTTGAAATTGTGCGCAATGGGAGTGCTGTTTGCACTCATGGGTGATTGCAAGAAACACTTGTCCTTTTTTTTGTCCCCTTGACCTTTACCAAGTAGTTTTTTGCTCATAACTTTTTTGTATTTTGTTTGTTTGACTTGAAATTTGGATTGAAGGTGCACACAAAAGTTTTACATGTTGTGTAATTTTTTCAATTTTCTTAAAATTATTTTACTATTTTTAAACTGCCCCCAATTGGGTGTCTACCTTGGCCATTTTGGGGGTTCATAGTCCTATTTTTGACCCAAAAAAGCAAATTTTGAGCTGAAAATTGGCATGCATGGTCCTTTAGTATAGTTACACAAGCCTAGAAGGGATTTTTTGAAAATACTAAACTATCTAACTTCCACATGTGCTCAAAATACACTACCAATGTACACTTGTACAGAACACAAAATATTTTTTTTGAAGATGAAATTTATTGGAGAAGAAGAATATTTAACTTAGGAAAAATTATTTTTTTATTTTATTTTATTTTATTTTTTTACTATTTTTAAAAAAGAAAAGAAGTATCTATTTTCATTATATTTTCCATTGTCCTTTTTTGTGCATAACTTTTATAGGTAAATTTTCTTAGGTCTGAATTTTAGGAGACATAATATTCTCATTGCTCTTCAAATTATCCATGTTTTATTTTATTTTAAAAAGAATTATACCAAAAGTCATAGGACTCATGAAAATAGGCCATTTTGAGACAAAACCGGTAAGTGTTTCTTGCAACGACCCTCATGTGGAGGACATAAATAATGAATTTTTATATTTCCTTTAGTGGGTCTATGATTTTCTACTATATTAATAGACCATGAAAATTTCAGCTCCAAATCATTAAATTTAGTGACTCTTAACATAGTGAAAACCTCTAAACCTCAAAGTGTGACAAATTAGCAAAAATGATTTTTAAATGTAAATTTATTTTTTAAATTTTTTGAAAAATAAATTGTATGATTATCATCAAGTTAGGCATCTCCAATAAAAATTTCAAGTTTACAGGATGTATGCTTCAAAAACTATTGAAGATTACAAAAGAGCAATATTGTTTATGAAGGAGAATAGGATTGGTGTTTCTTGCAATGACCCACGAATCATAAATTACATTCTTAGCTATTTGGAAGTATAATTTAAAGTAATATGTTCTAAATTCAACATTTAGTAATAGGGGTTATCACATCTTCTTTTCATTCTCAATCTTCAAAGAATGAGGACTCACGTGGGAAATGTTCTCTCCTTGAATTGTGGATCAAAGGGCTCATTCTGTAAAGATTCGAAACTTTTCTTTTCTTTTCCTCATGACGTGAATAATGGGAGCAAAGAAGTTTTTACACACAAAGTTTTAGCACATTACTATGCCTACTGATTTCACCTCAAGTGCTTGTTCTCCACATGATACTCCGTACAAAAGGATTGTCATGCCTTTCTGGAGTAGGACTGCTATTGGTTCTTTTTTTTCACTCGTGACATTCCTTCTCATTCTTGGAAAAAGTGTTACAACCTCTCAAGTAGGCAATCCAAAAACGCCACTAATCTAAAAGCGAAACACCATCTTCACACTCTCCACACCTCCAAAATCAATTATATACCTATGTCGAAGAAACGCTTTTAGCACCAAAATTTGACCCTTCATAACTTTTGCATATATTGTATCCAAATGTCGCATTCTTTAGTGCATTGGAACCTTCTTTCACTTGCCAATAAGGCAATATGATAATCTAACCAACCTAATAATATTAACTAGGCACATTAGGGTGAATTCAAGAAAGACTAGTACTATTTTGCGTCACAATTTGAATTGCGGAGTTTCTATCTACTATAACTTTTGAACTATGAGCTCAATTAACTTGAAAATTTTATTGGAGATGTCTTGCTTGATAGCAATCAGATTCCTCATTTTTTAGAAATTTAAAAAAATCATTTTATATTTATATTTAAATTTAGCTAATTTGTCACGTTTTGCAGTTTAGAGGTTTCAAGTACTGAGGAGTGCCCAAAATTAATGATCTAAAGCTAAAATTTTGCGGTCTATTTTCACACTAGATGGGCATGCATCCGCCAAAGGGAATCTAAAAAACATTATTTTATGTCTTCTACATGCATGCTAACATGGCTCTCTTGCGCGCGCACTTCTAAACATTCAAGATGGTTTTAAGATCATTATTTTGTTGAAATCTCTTAATCATAAAGTTCTCCCAAATTTCCAGTTTTTAGTTTTTTTTTAAAATTACATTTCCTATTTTCTACAAATTAAAACATCAAAACACCTACTTTCATGAAATTTTGTACTTTTCTAATTTTCCTACTTAGAGAATTTTCCTACGCTTTTCCTTCATACGGTACCTCCTTCTCATAGGTGTATACATTAAATGTATTTTTTACATGCCAAACGCTAAAAAACTCGGGGGGTGGGGTGGGTGGGGTGGGGTGGGGTGGGGGGGCTTGCAATCACCCATTACCAATTTGTGGCACTTTTGGATTGCCTACCTTAACGGCTTAACCCCTCAACGCCCAAGGTCCAACTATGCTTGAAAGCGTCCTCCCTTTGCAAGTGTTAAAAGTCTCACTTTTAATGAGTTATGAAGATTTCAACTGTACAATATTGTAGTATACATGTTGTAGATGTTCTGGAACAAATTTGGGGTCATTTGATCGTATAGATTGAAATATTATAATGTTTTAGTGTTGAAAAAAGGTGCTGAAATTTTCTTAAAAACACATTTGGAGGTGAGATTTGTTTTCTAAACCGACTCAAATTAAAAAAAAATTAAACTAAAAAGTGATTCAAAACTAAATTATGAACACTTTGGTGAAAAAAAAAATCTTAAGGACTCATTGTGTCTGCAAAATGGATTTGAAATGTCAAAAAACAGTGAAAAAAGTAGCAAAATATCACAATTGTGGCTAAACCTCTTTCTACTAAATGCCTCTCAGTCACTCTTAACGTCTTGGATGGATATACAAATTTAATCACACAAACTAGATTTGTAAGCACAACTTCTCCAATAAAAAACATTGAAAAAGGATCATATACGATTACGAAGAAGTTATGAGCCGCCGTTTTTGGTTCTTGAACTTTGAATTGCTCCCAAATATTCAAAACAACTTGGATTGCCATGAAACTTTTTCCACAATTACTAGACCTTTATGGAAACAAAACACAACAAATTTTATTGGAAACAAACATTTGATGAAAAAGATACAATCCCCCGAAGTTGCAGCCATCACAATGTAGTGTGATGAACCTAAATTGAACCTGAGAATTTTGAATGACTTTCACAAACTCAGTATGTCTTGGATTGATCTGAAAATTTTACCATAGAAACTAAACTAGTATGCACAACTTTTCCAACAAGTTTTATTGAAATCAAACATTGGATGCAATTAGAGCGCTTCAGAGTCGACTGCCAGACTTTGTGATGACACTTTTCGTCCCCTTGGGCATTCAGGGGTTAGCATTAGGTACCCACTATGAGGATTCACATACCCTTATGTGCTATAGATGGAAACCCCAATGAAGCTCAGAAGATTCAACTTGACATTCACTCTAGAAAGTATGCATTCTTGGTGTGTAGTGAGGGGCATGTCTTGTTTTTCTTCTTCCATGGATGTTGATGCTTGCTTAAGAAGAATGACTGTAATTTCTTTTTGCAAACGTGGTAAAGGCAATTGCTCAATTACATTGGAAGTTTGTTTAGTCCATAATTACAGATGGATGGAGAAATCAATGTACATATCATGGTCTGGCTCTTCTAATTCACCTCAGTTGAAGGATGTCCACCCTGCCAAAGAAATGGGCAACTGAGGTGACACTGCTTCTGTATGAAGTTGGAATGCTTTCTTTTCAATAAAAGATCGTCTGAGCTGCACAGTGGTGGAGCTACCGCAGTTTGTTGATCTGATAATCATTCGGTGTCGAATTCTGTGGGCTGATTTTCTTGTTTCAAAATGATTTAAGAAATGGAAGATGCGTGCAATGTCACGTGTTGGTAATACGTGGTTGGGAGCACGGAATTATTCGTTGGTCTTGAGCTTGCTTTGCTTCTAATTCAAAGCATCTTATTAAGCTTCGATCAGGGCGTAAGTATTCACACATATGTGCCTGGGTAGAGATTTAACGAAACCCACTGACTTGTCGATCTATAAGTGAAGCTTAGTTACCTCACCTCCACAAAGCATCGGCAGGTCCAAGCTGCAATTTATCTTGACAATAAGATCCAAGAAAGCATACGAAACGTCCTCCAATCATAGAAGTTTGACCGTATTTGCAAACGCTTCAAAATCCACTTTAATTAGTGTCCATGACAACACTTTTACACTGCTACTCGTAGGTCCGTAACCTGCTGGAGTTTGCATCCATAACACGAAGGTCAACAAAGTAAAGACCGTCGAAGAGAGTTGATACTACAGATCTATTCCCCTTCGATCTGAAACACCTTTGCAGTTCCTGGCTCTTCATTCAAGTTGCGACGCATCAGAAGCTTCACGAAACATAATTATCAAAATCTTTCCAGGAGCCTCTAATTTCTTTGTATGTCAATCACTATACAACACTTTGATCGATCTGTTTAAGGGGATCGATTACGTATTGTCTTACTACGTGAAACTTGAGGTACCGGTGTGGCCGTAGACACGTTTGAAGCCGGTGGGGGAGACACCGGTCGCGGATGAGTTCTAGAGCCAAAGAATGACCGTGCGCGCAATTCCCGCGCCCTGGGCAGCAGGCGTTTGCAAATAACTCGAGCAGAACGAACCGCCACAACAGCACTCACACCAGCACTCCAGATGCACGCCACCACAATAGCAGCCACCACGATTCCCCCTAAGCTGTCCATACCCTGCCCCGAGTCATCATCCACACCAATCAAGTACATTCCCATGAGCACCGTCACTCCGAATTGCCCGAATATGCGCTGGTACCGCCAGTCTTCTGATATATCACTCTTCGCCCCAGCAGCACCTGGAGTAGTGCTCTTCGGGAGAGCTGGAACGCTGTCAAAGCTGCGTCGTGTCAGGAAATATGCGCACTGGTGAAGGAACGAAGAGATCATGGAGAAGAGAGTTAAGTAGGTGTAAATCACAGCTGTGTTGTACAACAGCATGGAGCGCCATCGGAAGTAGTCGCTGTGGCCGACGCCTYCCATCATGGCGAACCCAATGACGACGAGAAGGAGGAGGTGGATCCAGTCGCGGATGCAATCGCGCCATGGCGTCTCTGATTTCCAGGTGTGGAGAGAATCACAAATTCCACTCCAGAATGTAGTTGTTGAAGCGCTGGGACTTCGACTTTGTTGGTACGTCGATTGTGTGCACTTCCGCAGGGGTGCTGTGARCGCTATCACTGCAACTTGCAGAATGACCAAGGCGGCCACGCCGTATCCCAGTCCCATCCCCCAAACATTTTGTTTGAGCCTGCAAATCAAAAAAAAAATTAGCTAAGTTAAGACTTCTTTGCGAAGCATGCATGCGAGAATGTTCTCGTTTTCTCCCATGGGAGTTAAAATCTTGAGTTTACCATGGAGGAAACAAAATGGAGTTTGCAATCTTGATTGAACCATTACGTGCAACACTGCTACCTGCCTTCGTGGGAAACTCCGTTTCATTACCATGGTGTGTCTATTTGAGCATTTTCCCAGAGTTTTTCAATTATACGCTAGAGGTTGAAGCCCAAGAACTTATAGTAGCTAGATGTTGAAAAAGAATAGAGAAACTTGCAAYATAAATAGCTAGTTAGTAAAAACGCGGTACACGTACGTGTACAAAAAACTTTAGACTCTGAAAATATTCGATCGTTAGGTGTTCGTAACAAGGAATCAGAGCATGGTCCGGTACCACACCTATCATTGTCAAATCCAGAGGTCTTCGACTTCATAATTGAGAAAAAGAATTTAGCCAGTTTCTAGAGGATTATATATGTACTATCCAAGACCGAATATTAAAAGCAGGCGTTCCAAACCTGTAAGCGTACAGACGTTGTAAGTCGCTGTATTCGCAATGAAGGACGCAAGTGATTCGCTTGATGTCAACTTGCCAAAACCGCCAGTGCTGAAAGTATGGTGTGAAGTGTTTGTCCACCAGACCAACATCGAAGTACGGGCGTGTGACCAGGTATCCCTCACCTTCCTTGTAAATAAACTTCTCCAGTTCGCCTGTGTGATTCACGTCTTCACAGAAGTACTCAAATTTGACGTAACTCAGATTTTCAGGCCAAAGAGCAAACTTTCGATGCGTGTCATTGCTTCGGAAATCAGTAGCTGGGTATCTGGATGCATTCCATACTGAAAACTTTGGCTGCACAGCGGGACCAGGCGACTGCTGCTGTGAACTAGCTGGAGGTGGTGTTCCAGGATCATATGTGTCCAACTGTGCGGCAGTCCGAGGTGTGTCGAAAAGCAAGACGACCATCACCAAGACAGCCAGCATCGGAAGGGTTGATCTCGTAGACATCATGAACGTCATAGCTAACTTTGAGATCTCCATATATTCCAGACTTTAGACTTTTGCGGGTTCTATAATTTTGGAAATCAGTGGAAGTCTTGACAGGAAGATCACTTCGAAAGCAAAGCAAGTAGAGGTGCGGATGCATACAACTTGACGAAGTAGCTTGTTGCAATGTACGGTACGTAATACTTCTCTAAGTGGTAACTGATTTTGTTACTCTAACTTGCAGGTTATAACCCAAGCTCTCCTCTCACTCAGACACAAGGAATCTTGGCGCGGAAGGAAACTATTTAAGGGAGGATTGATCGAAGGTCTCTTCATTTGTTTCAATGAACCCAAAACCTCTGAACTGAAGCTACAACTGAAGCTACAACGTACTGGGGAGGACGGTGAGTTCTCTACTTTGGTGTGTCAGTAACAGGCATCGGCACCACCATTTTCACCTGTTTTCAAAACTGCCTTGAGTAGAGTAGAATTATCTGTCTAATGCAACTGAAGTCTCTGTCGGGTGGACTTTGGATACACCTTATTTTCATCAATTCAAAAGTTCGTAGTTTATTTATACCGTGTCCAAGAAATGCACGCCAAGAAAATTTTGTTTTCTCCATTTTAACCATGCAAAATCGTCAAGAGCAATGAGTAGCTTTCAAAGATAATAATGGCGAATTTCATTGAAATGGCGATATTCCGTTATTTCAGCACTTTTTACAGCTCAGACTGCTCAATCTGAAATCTAAACCTGTCATAGACTTTTGGAATCTATACCTGACTTAGATTCTTGAAATCTAAACCTGTAATATATATTTCAGACCGCGCGGTCTGAAATCTAATAGTACCATAGAGTTTTAACATCTACAAATGTCATAATTATCTCAAAATCTATACCCATCCTAGATGTCACTTCACAATTCAGATTGTGCGGTCTGAAAATGGCACATGAAATACCACCATTTTCATAAAATTTGCCATAATAGTAGAAAATAATGAAGAATGCAGCTATTGTTCCATAAAAAAATCAGACCTATTCATGGCAAAGTAACTTGGTCATAGGCCTTGTGACTTGCGTCCTTTGAACCAGTTTCATAATGGGAACCCAGGTCAAATGCAAAGAAATGGTAAGCCGAATAATTGGGCATTTACAGTAAGTTAGTCGATCTGAACACGTAAGACATATACAGTACAAGATAATTTGCTCTGTAGTCTGTACAGTCTGTACAAATGAGGTGTACCTTCCCGTCATACCTTTCTTCAAGTTGAGAGCTGCCGTGAGGAATCAAGAGACGTCACAAGAGCCAATTCTAACCCCTAAATGTCGCCGCGGCCATTTCCTGTTCGATGAATGAGAGAGCATCTTTATGTGTAGGACAGAAATGCAACTATCCATTCTCGGAATTTGTGGTGGAAAGGGAAGATGTTCTATAGTGCTTTGACTTCCAACAATTGTTTTTGGATTCTTTTAGGCCAATGATCCCCACTGTTTTAGAAATTGATGATTTCCAAGGTCACCCCAGCGTCGTTCAAGGGCTAACATCCATTCCATTGGTCACCTCCACTCACTATTCAGATGAGATTTCAGAAGCCATAGTAACGGTCGAGACTATAGTACCCCCAACGAGCTAAATGCGGAGGTGGTTTTGCCCCCAGTGTTTTAACCCTGGGAAAACAATGGAACTTTTTATTTCTCATGCATAAATGTTTTTGCAATTTTTGACTTCAAAGGACCCAAATTAGCTAGGAGAGGTGTTAATCACAAAATTATCATGGCACAAAATAGGGGGGCTCTTTTTTACATTCACCCATTGTTCCACCTCTGCATTTAGCTCGTTGGGGTACTATAGACTCGACCCAGATTAACTGTTAAAGGACGGACTGGTGACCGTGGAAATTACTAGTTTAAAAAAATCCAAAAGTACTCATTGGAAGTCAAAATACTATAGAAGATCTTTCCTTTTAACTCCTAATGCCATGGATGAATAGTTGCACTTCAGTGCTATAGGGTCATTGCAAGAAACACCGGCCCTTTTCTCAGTCACAATGAGAGTGGCTCTCTTGTCCTTTGCTATAACTTTTGAATAATGAATTCAATGCAAAAAACAAAAAATTTGTTTCTAGACGTTGTGATTGCAATTGTATTCCTTATTTTTCAAAAAAATTAAAAATTCATTTTATATTTAAAAGTCAATTTTGTTATTTTGTCATATTTTGGAATTTAGGGTTTTGAATACAAAAAAGTTGTTTTAACTAATTATTTTTGGCTGAAATTTTTGTGGCATATTTCTATAGTAGGCTTACATGTCCCTACTAAAGGGCATCTAAAAATACACTATTCTATGTCCACGTTCGTGCAAATAGGCCTTTCTTGCACATGCACAAATGCACTTGTAAACAATAAAAATGGTTACGACTTTGTTTTTTTGGTCAAATATCATCACCATCAAGTCCTCACAAATGAATGATTTTTCGTTATTTTCGTTTCACTACTGGTGATTTATTATAAATTAAAACCTCAACCTACCCTTTTTCTATCCAAAATTCTATGTCCAAGAATATATGTCACAAAAAATGCATACTTTGACATTTTAATTTGTAAAAAATAAGAAAAAAAAATTTCAAAGAAAATATAAATTTGCCATTTGTGAGGACTTGATGGTGATGATATTTGACAAAAAAAACAAAGTCATAACCATTTTTATTGTTTACAAGTGCATGTGCAAGAAAGGCCTATTTGCACAAACATGGAGGACATAGAATAGTATATTTTTAGATGCCCTATAGTAGGGACATGTAAGCCTACTATAGAAATATGCCACAAAATGAATTTTGAAAAATTTTGAAAAATAAGGGATATAATGATTATAATTACAATCACAACATCCAGAAATCAATTTTTTGTTTTTTGCATTGAATTCATTATTCAAAAGTTATAGCATAGGACAAGAGAGCGTGTTACAAAAGTATCCACAAAACACACGGTGTTTCTTGCAATGACCCTATATAGTTTGATTCTTTGTCATTCATTGGACGCAAAACGTTCTCCATGACGGAGAGAAGGGAGCCTACCATTGGCTCTAGAATTAGGGATGTTTCATATTAGGTTTGATTTTATGTTAGGCAGTTAGGAACGAAACCGGATCCGTCCGGGTAGTAAGGATTTCAGGCTGATAGTTAGGCGGATTTTCCGGGCCTCGCCGCCACTTTTGTGTTTTTGTGTGTTATTTAATTCAGCCCTGCGAGGTGGGTTGGGAGGTTTTATTGCAAACTCACGTGTACTTTCTTTTGGCTCTCTCTTTTGTTTGTCTCCCCATGCTTGGCAGGATTGTATGAGGAGGAGTTAGGGAAGCGCATTCCGATTGGCAGGAGGAATTTTCCCCTTATTGATTGTATCTTCAATTCTATATGCATGTGAGTGGGTAAGTAAGCGTTGGGAGTGGATTCTGGACTCCTCAGCACTCTGCAATATTCAATTCCAGGTGAGAAAACCGTTGGCTAGGCTAGGCGGATAGGGAGGGATTCCTTAGTCATGCTAGAACTCCTGGATAGGAAATGTGGTTGAGTGTCCAAACCTCCTGAGAGGTCTCGTCATCCAAAGATTGGTAAACGGGAGAAGGCTATGTGGGTGGTGGCACGGATTGGTTCACTTGCAGCCATCTCAACTTCGCACGGATTGGAGAGAAAGTCAGGGTCGTTGTAATATGAGTGGATCGTACGGGGGGGTTCTGAGTGACCTGTGGTTTGGATTAGTTTCTGGACTGCTATGAGGGACCAAACCGGATCCGGATTAGAGTAGGAAGTTAGGAGGTTCGATAGTGGGGCTTCAGCCACTATAATTCACGAAAGGAGTGGCGAGCCCACCACTCTCAAAACAAGATGGTGGTCCCTCTGATGGTTAAATAGAGGTAAAGTCAAACTGGATTGGTTCAGAGTGTACCCAGGATCGGAAGTTGTAGGGCCTTGGGTTTTGGGTTGTTTTTGTGACATAGAAAATTGTTGGGATCGGGTGAGGATAGAATCCAGTCCTGGGTTTTCTGTGTGTTTTTGGTATTGTGAGATTCCGGTTGAGGACCGAAAAAGGGAGAAAGTGTGCTTAAGTGTATAAAAGAGCTAACTACTTCACAGAATCTCTTGGGTTCGATCTTTAAAATCACTTTGTTATACTCTAGGGTGGTTTTTGTGAGTATAATAGGGTATTTACCTGCCCTGTGCTGCGACAGTACATAGCTAGATAGTACACTCTAAACTCTGCAGCTTAATAATTTGGATTCAATCCAGAAATATTGGTCCCCTAAATTGGGATGGTCTAGCCCCCATTTTAGCCCCCATTTTGTTAATTGAAAAATGGACTACGGCTAAAAAATGTAGCTCCATTTTGTTACCACTAGCTAGGGCTATAAAAAATAGTAGCCGAGACTAAATCTTATTTTGCTTAAAGAAACGTGGATGTTTTTTCAACAATTTGGATGAATTTTTGGCCTTTCAGATGAATTTTGTTGAAAAATTGGATGAAGTTTATTATATTATCGGATGAAGTTTTTTACAAAATTGGATAAATTTCCACTACAATGGATGAAAGTCTCTAAAGTGGATGAAATTGCAAATCACTAATTAAAATGGTTGAAAATGAGCACCGACATGGACGAAAAGAGTTGTTCAATACTAAAAAAAATTATTACAATGAGTAGAGTACATCTATACCTTAAGATAAGTTGTTTGTYTTGTTTGTTTGGTACGTTGAGATGTGACAAACCGTGAGGCGTCTAGGAGCACATTTTATATCACACAAACAATCTTGGCAAGAAAAGGTGCACGGACTGTGTTTCATGGCATTTGGACCTTTAGTAAGAAAGTTATTGAATTTCAAAGGATTTTATGGTTTGAATCAGAAAATAAAATAAAATAACCTTTTATTATGAAAAATTCATAATTTTTGCATCAAGGTGCAAATGCCACAAAACAATGGCCTTTGCACTCTTTACTTTATGCATAGAGCTTCTTTTTGTGCCAATTTCATAGCATTTGAACCTTTGATGTGAGTGTTACTAAATTTCAAAGGGTAATTTTACAAATAAAAAAATAAATCTTACTTATATTTTGGTTGTGGCATCGGCGTAGGGCACACTATCTTACTAAAGATGGCTTGAAAACGTCTATGGTACAACACATGGGATTTTGTATAGGGCAATGCCCAAGGAAGAGGGCATTTCACAATATTAGGAGCCACCAAGGAGGTGCTTTATATCGTGAAATGTTCAACAATGAAAGACATTGCCTGATGTAAATCACGAGTAAGGAAAATTGAACTTGGATGAAATACTTGAGATAAAAAAACAAAGTTGAATGAAGAATCCGTAATGCTTGATTATACAAGGTTTGCCCACATAATCAGGCATTAAGGCTAATTGCGCCTTAGAACTCTTCCACGAAATAAACGGATGATTTTTGCAGAGTGGCTTACATCTTCAATTCTTCATTAACCTATTGCCCTTATCACGAGTAATAAAAAATGGCCTATTGCTAACACAAACAAGTTCATAAGATCAAATGAGTTTGAAAATGCAAAGAGACACTTTCTTTGTTTTTGAAAATAATGGTGGGCATTAACCCCTAAATGCCCGAGGCACCAAATTTTGGTGTTTGCAAAACTTTGAAGTTAAATAAAACCTAACCAAGTTGCTATTTTTTGGTAGTTTATATTTGAAAACTTCTTTTTGAAGTCCAATCCTAACTTTAAAACTGTGATTTTTCAATTCAAGATTGTGTGCAAGGGTGTCTATTGCAATCTAGACTTCCATTGTGTTGAGGCAGCTTAGAAATGAAGCTCAAATACACTAGAGCTTGGAGAAAAAACCACACTAGAAATTCATTTGAAAACAATCTAGAGTAGATTTTGAAAAGCCATAAATTGATTGGAGTTATGCATGTTAGGCCCTTCAACCTCATATTTTTTTGGTGACCAACTTTTTAGATTGAAAAAGTGAAAAGAGGATTAAAAGACTTCAACTCACTTTTGCGATTTTAACACCCTCATGATCAAACATTATAATCTTTCAATCCATAAGTGATATTGTTGTGTTTTCTTTCTATAGTGATCTCTAACATGTCTTTTTTGAATTCGTATGGTTACATTTCAAAAACAATTGATTCATCTTAGCAAAATGTTGACTTTTTGTTCAAAGTAGAGCAAATTCTTAGAAGCTCAGAAAAGGCCTTGGGCATTCAGGGGTTACACAAAAGAAACCCCAGAAGAGAGAGAGGCGAAGAGCCACTTTCAAAAAAGATGATAATAGAACTAATAAGGCAATCCCAAGTCCCCAACAAATATTATAACCACAAACCCACACTTTCAATTATCATTCTGAAACCCTAAAATACAAAACCCTAGTGCCAAACCCGAAAAATAACTGCGTTGTCTATTCTTATGTGATTTTTTTCATACTAGTTGCATAACATGTTACACGTTACGAGAAAAAAATGAAACGGATTGCCAGGCAATGCAAGGCTGACCTCCAATTTTATTTTATTTTTCTGAGATAATGTGCACAAATTTTGACACATGATCAACGATACACCACAACAGATCAGTACTTGTTCAAATCCAATAGGATGAAGTAGACCAACGCATACCTAATGTACACCACCATTACAATTTTGACCACAATGGAGCCTACTCCAATAATGACCGCAATGGGGTGGTTTACCTTACTTGTTGCACTCATGAGGTATATGGAAATTGGCGAAGCGTGTCAACATATCTTCGAAATTGCAAAATACTTTGATTCTATGAGCATCATGACTTCCAAAACTACCTAGAGCAGCATTTAAGTTCACCTAGCTCGAAATTCAAATTGAAGCCTCCGTTGCGCAATAGTAGGATATGAGCACAATCCCGCAAGGACGATGTTGGGATCGAGAAGCTGACCAAGTGACGCCTACCCACCAAATTGGTTGCTAAATCGTCGTCTCATCAATCTCAGAAGGTGTTGTTTTTAGTATAGGGTTTTAGTACAACTTTATTTTGAAATCAATGGACTGGCATGAGCGACCATTCACCTTCTTGTATTTTAGAGGGAGTGTCCCAATGAACAGGGAGTACCGGCATTTAGTAATAACCTAGCCGGTTGATTTTGAGAATTTCCGGATGAGATTGAAAAGTTTAGGCAGAGGGTCTGGACAAAAAATAAGAATTTTGGAAATGGGCCGAGTAGGAAAATCAAATGCCGGCTTTCTKCCGTACTCCCTAGGAGCATGTAGGAAAATTACCATTACAAAATTCATGATTCCAGTTTTTAGCCAACCGTGCTCATACTTTCTAGGAATTTTTTTATACTAGGACATTAGGTGCATACTGCATAGTATTCACCTAATGTACAACTTCACAAACCATTACTTAAGTGAGTTGTTAAGTAGGTGACTTAACTAAAATCATAATTACTAAATTGAGTGTTTGACTGCCTGGACTGGTAGAGCAGTTGGCTTTCTTTTCTCTTTTATCGTTGATAGCAGTTTGGCACTTTGCGTAATTTCATCTTTGCTAGAAATCCCAGAATGGCAACTCAAGTGCTCAACAGTGAGCACTCCACAACTCTCCATGTGAGGCTACTAGACTAGACTTTCAAAAATCAGAAATTTAGAATCAAATTAGGATTTGGAGTTTTAGTTGAAGCTATTTCCCTTGCTCCTTCTTCCTCTCTCTCCCTCAGACCTCCACATAGCTGTTGTCACTCACAGCTGCAGCCTCCACTGAACCCTGTAAAGACGGGCCTATAACCACTGAGTTTTAGCCTTACTATCCATTACTTTGTTTGTTGCCATTTTCCAACTACATATGAATGAAACTTTTTTTATTTTTTTTTTCAAAGATGAAATCACATGTTTGCTACAAGTTGTAAAATTTTCAACCATTTCTGAAAAAAATTGAAATTATTGTAAATTTCTTAAGGAAAAAATGAAGAAAATTCACATCAAATACAAAATGTACTCAAAAAATTTGAAAATTCCACCATCAATAGATGAATAATATAGTGCATAGCATTATGGTTTAAACCAAATTTATGGTATCATTCATAATGAAAAAATCAAAAAACCATGGTTATAGGTCCAAAGTTCATATTGCTATAAAACATTGAAATTTAAGATTTTGTCCAAATTTCCAATTGGAATAAAAAGTGAAATGGATACAATTCACTTCATTAGTTGGACTCAAAACCAAAAAATGCCATGTTTTATGGCTTAAATTCACATCAAGAGTAAATAGCAAGAAATGGCCTAAATACACTACAAGGGTGATATGTGGATTAAGCATCTTTTTCTTTAGAAAAGTCCATACGATCATAATAAATTAAAGGACTTTGAAATACTATTCACTCAAACTGTACTCAAGTACCCTTCAAATAAATAAATTGGATAAAAAAACATTTTTTTCCAACCTCTAGTCTCAACTAAAGTCATTTGGCGGACCACTCTGGTCCATGTCTTTCTTACATGGTTAAAAAAGAAAACAAAAAAATATATAGAACCGATCGGATTTGCACCCTAAATCTATTTTCCGATTGAAATTGGACAATGACGACAATGCTACCAAGAGAAAAATGGAGTTCTAGGAAATTAACTGGCAAGTTCTCGGCACACTTCCGGACACATTTGAATAAAACCGGGGTGGATGAAAGTTTTTAGGAAATCAACCGTTTGGCCCATGGAATTCCCCGGACTGTGGAGTGCCCTTCTCTCCATATGCAATTTGCGGAGAGCACTTGTCAAAAAAGCCTTGGATCGGTAAATGGAAGGCCATGAAGCTTGCATAGTGCCGAGGTTTCTTAGAACAAATTTATTCTATGCAAAGACAGCAATCCAAATGTCAATTGGACTTTTCTGCATTGTAAATAAAAAGAAAAGACAAGATTCTACATTAAAAAAGCCTCTTCATGCAAACAAGGAAAAGCTGCATTGATTGGCACACATTACAACATCGAAAAAGGTATGAAAATAATGTCTATTTTTATGGCAAATCAACTTGTAGGCCCTACATGTTTTGCAAATTTGCCAATCTTGGGTGGTTGCATACCCAAGAGGTCTAAATTCTGGCCCCCATAACCATTGCATTGGAGTGCAGTTTTTTATCATAAAACATTGTGCACTTTGTGAGTGTTTTTTACCCCCCCGCCATGGTAAATAAATTCACAACGGGTTCTTGTTTATTTTCACTTGTTTTGCTAGGGGTGTCTAAGCGTCGTCCATTGTGCCTTCCAAGCAATGAACTCTTTCTTTAAATTCTTATATGTTCCTACTTGTGTCAAAAGAAGTTTAGTCTTTACTTAACTAAGGTTATTCTTTTAATTGGTTCAAAGCTAAGGTTACGGTGGTTTCTAAGTATAAGTAAGTACAGTCTAAATTTAACTACTTAAGTTTGTAGGACATCTCATGCCATTTCTAAAAACATAAGATTCGTGTGATTTGGAGCTTCCTACAAGAAGTTATGGACGGATGAAGTTAAGCCTTCAAAAGGCTATCCAAACTTCATCCACTACTTTTGGTGTCTTCCCTAATTCAAATACTTCCAAGATTTGGAACCTGTATTACCACTTCTAAATAATACTTATATTCTAAATTTGGTATCATTTGGATGATTTTTCTCTGATTTCATCCGTTCCTTGTTCCAAACTTCATCCGCTATTATCTTACTCATTCTAACTCCAAATTCTATTCATAATACGGTTATAAAAACCTCTAAATATACTCTACAACTCTTTTCACCTGAATTTCTTAAAAAATCTAATATAGACTCTCTGAATTGACTTGTTAGTTTGGTCTTATGTAATAAAATCCGTATTTGGACAATTGTAAAGGAAAGGTTGTACTTAGGATCTTACCTTGGGGTTAATGTCACTGTGAAGGTTGTAGTGTACTCCCTTGATATCTTCATTGTTTGCCATCTTCCTTAGTTCTTTGATAATTTTGCCCACGGCTTAAAAAGGGAGTTTTGATACAAATTGCCAATTCTTAGATTTCTTCCTTTCCTTCCTTTTGTACTCTTTCTTTCTCCTCTAACACTATTTTGATTCAATTATTTTAATCCTAAGTTGACTTGGAAATTGTTATCCTAATAATTGGTTCAAAGTCCCAACAATAATTGACTTTTGCTATCTTCTAAGTCAATTATTATTCTATCCGAAAGCTAGTGGTTCTAAGTGTTTCTCTACGATTTTCACCAAATCTTGATTGAATTCTAAACTCTTCAACTTCCACTTATCACTTCATCTCTCTGATTTCAATTTGGGTTTTTGAACTTCCTTTCTATTTGAAATTTGGAGAGCTTTTGAGAGAGTTTTGGAGTCACTACTTTCTATCTATTCCTTCTCATGCTTGGAATCCTCTATTGATAATGGAAACGTTGCTAATTGAGAAATTCTTACCTTTCTCTCAATTCTAATGGGACTCTTCCTATCCTTGTATTCTATCTAATTTCTATTGGTTTTCTTCTCATTCAATGTCAAAAGACACAATTAGTTTTCATGAAATAGCATTTTAGATTTCCCAAAAAAAGCCCAGCGAGCCAGCAGTTTGGAGCCTGCAGTCGGAGCCAGGTACTATACGGGGCGGTACGATACGGTACGGGCCAATACGATACGTTACGGCCGATATACGGTATACAATATACGATTGCTGTTCGGGTCTTGCTGCTTAGTATATGGCTTGACTGCTGGAGCCAGGCTTTGATGGTCCTTTGCTAATTTTTGATTTCTGGCAATTTGGAACCCCAACTGGTTTTTGTTTGAAATACTCTTATGCTAATTGGAAATTTTGACACAACCTTTCACAATTTCTTCTAAGTCTAATTTGGGGAATTTGACTCTAATTTTGGAAACTAAACTTGGTGCATTAAAAACACACCAGGATGGAAATTCTCTCTCTAAACTTGTAGGAACTTTGGGATAGAGATGGGGATTTGCAAAGTCAAAGCTTCATTGTAGTTTGAGAAAACTCTAAAATTCTAAGACCCTCCTATTTGTATGAAGTCAAAACTTCGTCGTGAATTGCAAATTCTTCTAAATTCCTAGGACAATTTCTAATACATAGGACCAAAGCTCCGCCGTCCCAATGGGACAAGGGAAATTGAGACACAACAATGTTTATTTAGTATATCCACAACTACACACAAGTTAGTAAAACAACAAAACTAAACACAAGTTAGTACAATTTGGGTTAGCACTCAAAGTCCTCACTGCACAACTAAAGAATTATCCTAAGCGGCGTCGCCAATCACAAGGGGAAGTTCTCTAAGATTAGTACAAGGGTTATCTTGGACAAAAAGAAACTTGTCTAAAAACAACTTCACAAGGTTGAAGCAACAAAAATACCACTACAACTTGACAAAACACCTCCAAACAAGTGCCCAACAACAACAAGACATGAAGGAACCCCAAGGTCCTTCAAAGCTTGCTAAAGAGCACCAAAATTGAGCTTGAAATGCTTGAAAAACACCACGTTTACAACTTTGGCTCAAAAATGGCCAATAATCCAATTTAATGGACAACGTGTATAAACTTGCCAAAATATGGCAAGAAGGGGTGTTTTGAGAGGAGAATGGGTGACCTTATATACATTTCCAAGGGCACCTTCCTCCTCTCCTTTTTCCTAAGGTAATCCTATCACTTAGGATTTTCATCCTCATCCCTAGTTTTTGGCTTCTACGTTGGTCCTAACTTCTAA
Organism: Pleurozium schreberi; assembly: GCA_006891605.1. Classification (NCBI taxonomy): domain Eukaryota; kingdom Viridiplantae; phylum Streptophyta; class Bryopsida; order Hypnales; family Hylocomiaceae; genus Pleurozium; species Pleurozium schreberi. The sequence continues at coordinate 23,337 of VACF01000551.1, read as the reverse complement.
CTTTTGCAGAAATGTTCCAAATCGCAAATGGATTGCGCCATTGGCTTTAGAAGGCCATTTTTAGTTTTAAGGAACTCATTATCTTTTATTCATACGTCAAAAACTCATCAAATCCTAGCGCCAACTTAACGACCAAAAGGGATAAAAAATCCAACTTTTGGAGGTTGACTTTTCTATGAAAAGTAACTAGCCTAGGCTTGTAAATAGGCATAAGGGAGTAAGAAAATACCTAGCTTTGACCTCATTCCAATATTGTATGCCCCCGGTACGCCAATCAACTCCACTGTAAACTTTTAATTTCACTGGAAGTCGAGGGATCTCGCCGATTCAGTGTCTTCTGGTTATCGAAATGTCTTGAAATTTGTTGGAGCTCCTTATTAACATAAAAGAAGCTATTCTAATTTTTAGTGAGATTTTACCGCCACCTAGGTAATTTCTAGGAATATACCATTGTCGGTTTAAATGGTTGACTGCTCGGATAAAGATCTTTGGATGATCAGAAAAAACCGAGACTTTTTGTCGAACCTCTCATGGAATCCCACAAGACATGTGCAAGCTCATGTTCTTACTTTGCACATTGGTAATAGGAGATTCGAATTATGCCATCTCCTTGAATTACCAGGGTCTGGGGAATCTTCCACATATGAGGGAATCTTGACGAATCGATTTTTCCATTGAATCCCTAGCATGGAACTAAACTTTGAATACCATCCCTTGGCCATAGAGTCTCTCTACTGGCCCATCTTGAGTTTGATAACACCTGTGGGCTAACAATTGGAGTTTCTACTAAATTTGGTAAATGATTGAAGAACTGAAACCTTTCTCTAGGAATCGACTTTAGGGTTCTCTCCTAGGTCCCCTTGGACTGAATTGGCCATAGTTTGTCACAAGCAGGGTAGAGTTGGCTATTTTGGCAATATTACTTAATATTTACAAATTGCCTGATTTCCCGGTTTCTAACCTATGTACAAGCGGGTTTAGGATCTAACTAAGCAAAAACACTTTATATATGACCAAATGCTATATTGGCATGTAACACACCTATTTTGGCTTTACCCTCTTTTTTGGATTTTTTGTACTATTCTCCACACTTAATTTTGCAAAAATTCGAAAATAAAGAACAGTGAGTCCCAAGTGACAAAATGGGGGCTCACACACTCGCTATAGTGTCAGTAATGTTTTTGTTGCCAAGAAAATTGTAGATGCTCTAAGTGATAATTTGGAAGTGAGTTGTGTTGTACAATATAATACATACGGCTATTTTTCATACAAGATTCCTATTCTACACTAAATTGGTGTAGAGTAAACTGGCCATTTACTACACAATTCCAAAAACCACACAACAAACTCTTCCAATTACCAAACACTAACCGCTCAGTCCAACTACCAATTCAATTGTCATCAGAACCAAATCTTGTATCACCAACCAATGACCGCACACTATGTGGTGAAGGGATGCAAGAAATTTTTCACTCGATTTCAACTTCATTACACTTTACATTCCAATAAATTTGATAGGAAGAAAACTTTTTGCATTCCGTTTTTTGTAGGTGAATCTTAAGATGATATTTGATAATCATACCAAATTTCAAAACATGCAAGTCTCTATATTTATGTGGAGAAGGATTTGGATTTTTTCTGTGCGGTGATTGGCAAGTTTACTATATTAAGGGGACCAAAAAATTGAATGGACTTCTTGTGGAAAACTATAGATGTTTGAAACATGATGTGCAGCTCCAAAACACTTCAATAACTATTGATGTACAAGAAAGGTATATATCTATATAGTGGAAAAAGTCAATTAATTAGTATGGCTCTTCTTAAAAACCCTATTTAGTGTACCATTCCAAAAAAAAAATGGAATTTTTCAACTTGCATAATCAACACTCGATTCTTACGCAAGCCAAATCAAGCCATATTAAATTCAAGTTTCAAAACAAGAAAAAATCCATCTTCTATAAATTTCGTAAGTCAATTCTGTTATTTTAATTAATATTCAATTGAAAACAATTTGCTATGACCTCTTGAAATTTCATTGCATAGATATGTAGAGGGCATCTATGTGGACACCACATAACTGTATTAATCCCCTTAATGCCCAAGGCACCAAAATATGGTGTTGAAAATACTTCAAAGGAAAATAAAACCTCACCAAAGTATGGATATTGTTTTTAATAGTTTCAATTTTTTTTTTAAAATTCTTTATGAAGTCTAGTTTTAATGACAAAAATCAAATATTGAAAATGAATGATTTTGGTATTTTTCAATCAAGATTTTATGCAAGGTCGTCCATTGGAAATCTTGATTTTTTAGTGATGAGGACTCTTGAAAACAAACCTCAAATATTCTAGATCTTAGAGAGAAAATCACATTAAAAATTCATTTACAAAAAAACAACTTCTAAGTGATCAAGTTGTGCATCTTATGCCCTTTAACATTATCCCTAATCATAGCAAAAACAACATTGGAGTATGTAATGTAAATTTAATCTATTCGACAAAATCCAAGGCAAATAATATAAGGGGGTAATTTCACAAGAAAAGGYAGATAAGTCTATCATATTGTGATTAAGGTCACTTGTATGGTATTTTCTTATTCTTGTCTAGGATGTTTTTATTGTTGGTTTGGTAAACAATCAACAAAACCCACACTTAATGTCAAATATTCATCGTTCATTATCAATGCTAATATATAAGACACAATGGATGTCGTCTTGGTCCTATATAGTATACAATAATATAGTGGTTGGCTTGTGTTAAATCTTCTCGTTAAATATTCTTGTGTTGGTCAATTTGTCATGCAAAATGCATGCACTATCGATGTAATCAAAATGCCAAGTTATATATTGAAATACTATAAACTTTTAGGGACAAAGTTTCATTAAATAAATTTTTTTTGTATTCTTTTGTCTAGGCCGTGCTATGTTATGAGCCTATTTGTTAATTAAGTGTAGATATCGAAGTCATATTTTCTATCAATTTAGCGAGTATGCAAGGCAAGAAGAGTTTGTAAACATTCATGGTTTCCCGGGTACTCAACTCCCATATTATATGGCCTTGATTATAATCACTTATAATGTGTTTTAATCCAATCTTAAAGAATATAATTTGTTTTAATGTAGAATAATCGTGTAGCCCTTTTAACAGGGAATCCAAAAACATACTTATGTACATGAAACAAATATTTTTTAAGACAATAATAGAATTAAAAACCTAATTATATGAGTTTTTTTAATACATGTATCATAAGCCAAGCTAGGCAACTTTTGGGGCTTTTTAATAAAAATTTAATTTTAACAAGAGGAAAATTTTTTGTATGCATTTTTAGAAACTATGCATAGGCGTTTCAATTCTTCATATATATTGTGAGTTTTTTTTTTCTAAAATGTATGCAATTTAGCGTTTTCTACATTTAATTTTCTTTTAATTTGGTCTTCACCTAGCTTTTTGGCCATTTTAATTTGATATAATTTTAACAAAAGCTGTCCTCTGAGCTGTTTTAATGCCGATGACCCCTGTATATAATACAAGAGTTGCATACTCGGGCCTAGTTTATTCTATTTATCTTCACGTTTGCTCCATTCGCTTCATCTTTCTCCAATCAATTTGGCTTTTCKTTAATTTGTATTTGATTGAGTCAACTTGTCATGGACCCTAGCCTATAGCCGTGCAACTACTGGACCTATGACCGTCCATCTCTCTCCAATTGACTTATTCAAACACCCCACAACAATTGGACCATCACTATATCCACAAGAGTAATGAATCCTATTGCAATTTCATATTCACACATGTATACGCATAATGGAATTCGACCAATTGACAAAAAAGAGAACATTCTTGTCCTAATTCAATGTTCCAAATAATTTGAACAAAATCATTTGTACTCAACTGTAGCAACATACACAGTATGCTACTCAATCAATTTGTTAGCTGCTCCAGATACTCATGGTAACTTAGCAATGTCACACTTTCAATTAAAATAAAATTCATATTGCAATCAGTAATACAATCTAAAATTCAATTTGCATCATACACAGACATAATTAATCAACCGTCAAATTGATTGACCATTTTTAGTTTGATTGAATGTACACAGTTTATAAACAATTAATCTTACTCACTTGAGATAACATCCTTGACTTATAGATTGATTCACAATTACAACTTCTACTAGGCAATTTGATTCGCAATACAAATTGACTTATTTGAAATAATTGAATCTATCCACAGCTCACACCCAATTACACACAAACAATCAGACATACAACAATGGGATATCCTCCCAGACAATTTGAATATTCAACTTCACAATTATTCTCTCAACAAATAAAATTCACAAATCCAAATTGACTCGGAATACACAAAAGATGATTTCTCCAAATTACTTGGCACACACACAACTTCAGACAATTACGTTTATACACACAACACTTACTACCGATGAGGTTGGTAATCCGAGCCTAATAGCTCCAAGACAAACTAATCAAAAATACATATATTGATAGTAGGTTATGGCAACAAATTGTTTTGTAACAAAGTTGACACTTGAATATTGTAGACTCTAGACAAGTGAATGAAAGAGAGAAAAACCACTAGACATTTAGACTTATAGTCTCAAAAAAATTGAGAGCTTGCAACTGTCCATTCCAAATTTACAACTATCTATTTGACCTGCTTCAATTCGTAATCTATTAGCCCTGTTCAAATCTTCTACATGTCATTTAGCCTTTAATACAAAGTAGTTGTCTATTTAATAGACTACAAAGAGAATTGGACAATTATCAAACTCTATTCACACAACCAAGGCCAAGTAGACAAAAATTTGGAAATTTCAGTAACTACAGAGTGGTCATCAGACACCAATAAACAAGGCAAGACAAGTTATTAGAATTTGATAAAGACACACAAATGTCTAATAGAGAATAACTTCATTGTGTTTTTGATTCATTTATTTATTAAAACAAACATATTTTGTTACAAGCTCAAGGCTACAGATATACTATGTGGTCTAGCATTGTTGAGTGAATAGTCACTTGCTTTTGCCTTAAATACTTGTGATTAGCTTCTATTATAACTTACTATTCTAATAGCTTGTAAACTATTTAATCTGAATTTCCTATTGTAACACTTGCATTGAATTTGATGTAAGCAAAGTAGTTTATCATTTTTCTTCAAGTTTCATCAGCTTCCTTCTTGACATGGATGTAACAACTCCAATGCTTGATCTTTGTGGGCTTGATGATTGTGGACTTGAGGCTTCATTTATCCCCCATTGAAGCCCTCTTTTCCTTATGCCAAAATTGTATGTACACCATACATGTTTGGCTTTGGAAAGATACTGTTTTAAAACATTGTCTACCATTGATTGCGTTGGACAATATTGGATTTTAACTTAGATTTTTCAACATGCTCTCTCATAAAATGATGAGGATCTCAATATGCTTTGCTCTAGCATGATATTTGGGATTTTCAGTGAGTGCAATTGCACTTTGATTATCACAATGTATCATTATGGTAATATTTGAAGCTCATTTATATCATCAAAAAAATTCTTCAACCATAAAGCCACTTTCATAGCTTGTGTACAATCCAAACATTCTGCTTCAATGCTACTTAGAACTACTGTATTTTGTCTTTTGCTACTCCATAATATTGATGTGCCATTTATTAAAGCCAACTATGGATCTTCTATTATCAATCTTAGTAGCCCAATTTGAGTTGGTGTAACCAATTGGTGTAATTGAATGCTTTAATTCTTCTTCATTTAACTTTCCAGTTTATGTTAAGCAGTAATCTAGGGTACCTTGTAATTATCTCATAATACGCTTCACTGCCGTCCAATGTGTAGGACTTGGATTGGACAAGAATTGAGAAACTAGTCCCATTGCATATATGATATTGGATCTTGACTGTGCATAATTATCATTGCATACATTAAGCTACCAACAACTCTTTGGTAGGGCATGTCCTCCATTGCTCGTTTTCCTTCATCCGTTTGAGGACTCATGTCAAGTATCAACTTTCGTTTGCTAGCAAACGGCATGTCAATTGGTTTACAATCTATCATATTGTATTTGTTCAAAAACATTTTGTATGTAATTATTTTTATTCAACTTTAGTTCTTAATTTCTTTATGAAATTTATTTCAATTTGATTTCCTAATAGAGATTGAAACAGACCCTGATTTGTCATCTCAAAATTCAACACTTAATAATTTCTTGTATTTTTGGACTAGTAAGTCATTTATCACTGCAAATTATCAAACAATCATCAACATAGATTGCAACAATTACAATAAGAGGTGGCCTAGTGTAGATGTACACATTTGAATCAGCTTTACTTTCACAAAAACCAATATTTTTCATATGGTTCTTTATCTATTGATAACAATATCTTGCTAATTGTTTGAGCCTATAAATTCTCTTGTGGAGTTTACAAACCCAATGTTTATATTATTTTTTAGCAAAACCAACAGGTTATAATGTTATATCATATAAATATCTTCATCTAGAATACCATTTGAAAATGTTGTTTCAACATCCATTAAATGTACTTTGTATCTTCTTTCTGCTGCAGTGGCAAATAGGGCTCAGAATGAAGTGATTTTCACAACCAGAGAAAAGGTCTCACAGAAATCAAGTCCAGGCATCTGTAAAAAAACTCTAAGCTACCAATCGGCTTTGCGTCTGTCAACTACTCCATCAATTTTTAATTCAATTTTAAAATCCACTTACAACAAATTGACTTTTTATCTGTTGGTGGTTCAACTAATGAGCATGTGTTGCTCTTTATCAAGGAGTCATATTCTTGTTTCACAACCTCCATCCATTATGATGCATCTTCCCTTTGTGAAGCTTCTTCAAGAGTCTTTGGTTCAATAATTAAGTTTGTTCCTATTGAAGCTTGAATGTAAGCTTGCCAAGTATTTATTTCCACTCAATTCAAGATTTTCTTTAGCTTTTGTACTTAGTTTACGAGTTCTTTGAGATTTTCTAATTTTTATAATTGGAGTCTTGGACTTTTTGGAGCTTCTTCTATTAAACTAGATGAATGTTCTTCACTTATTGCAGCACCATTTTGCTCATCAATATTGTCCAATGAATTGTCAGGAAAGAATTGGACTACATCAAATCCATCAGGTTTATTATTGAGATCATGACTTGTTTCTTTAATSCCTGTTGAACTAGCCCTAAAGTATCAAATTTCAATCTTCATGAGATAATTGTTCTAGAAATGAAGAAATAGGTGTATTTGGTTGTAGTGGAAGTGGAGGAGGTACTACATTTATTCAATTTCCCCGAAAAGTCAACACTGCACTCCCTCTAGATATTGCATGAAAATCTTTATGCAGGGATATATCCAAATTGTGTGATTTGGGTAAAGGTACTTCTTCATTGAAAATGACATCTCTGCTAACTATTATCTTATTAGATTTAGGATCAAATAACCTATATCTTTTGGTGGTTTCACTATAGCCTAGCAACTCACATTTCTTTGACTAAAAAATCTAGCTTATCTCTTATTTCAAATGGTATATGTGGGTATAAGCATGTTTGGGATACACTAGTTAGAAACCAAGGAACAAGAATGAAATAATTTTCTAGTAGCTTATTTTACAAATAAAAATGAGAATAATTTTTTAAAAACATTAGTTATTGTTAGAATACATACAGTCAAATTGTTTTCATGAATCAAATCTCATGAAATTTTTTATTTTTTATTTTCATATTTATTAGGATTTAGCGGTTGATAATCTAATATCATATTATTAAAAAAATATACATGTATATTCAAGAAATTTACCATGATTTTTTTGCCTATTCACTACTTTACAACTCACTTTTCAAATTTCAAATATAAAATCCACAAGAATCTTCAATTTTGAATTCTTTTTAGACATAGCCCCTTCTTGTGCTATTTTAGATGATTTGGAAATTCTAAAAAATAGTTTAATATTCCATATTAAGTTATAAATCACTATGTTTGGTTATCAAAACATCATAAACCAACAAAGTGGTTTGAAAATACTTTCTTCTAAATATTTATATTCTTTTTTGATTCTTGGATAAAAAATGGACAATGTGACAGAGTTCTGAATGGAGCTACAAGAATCAGATCAACAATTTCAATCTATTAATGGCCATTTTTTTGGATGATTTCATATTATATTCTACATGCAGCAAGCAAATTTGCATTAAAATTATTTTTTTTTCTACAAGATTTGAAACTTAACCTATATTAAAGATATGAATTTGAGTAAAATTTATTGTGTGACGCCATTTCTGGGGTGCCCCAAGCATGCTTGTAGGTGTAACCATACACACATCCAAAAGTTCTAATGTGTTTTAATAAAGGTTTCATTCTTGTCCACACTTCTTCAGGGGTCTTGTTGGCTAAAGCATTATGTGCCGATCTATTTTGCAAATACCATGCTATAGAAATAGCTTTAGCCCAAAACTTGTTTGTCAACTCTTATAAATGTAATATAAACCTTGTATTCTCCACTAAAGTCCTATTCTTTCTCTCGGCAATTCCATTATATTGTTGAGTATTAAGGGCTATTAATTCTCTAACTATTCCATATTTATTACAAAATTCTGATAATTCTTTGGACACATATTCTCCACCACTATCACTTCTCAATTTTTTGATCTTCTTTTTTTATTTGTTTTCTACCAGAGCATTATAAATTTTGAGCTTATTCAAAACTTGAGATTTTTCAAAAAAAAAATAGACTGGACTCTTTCTTGAAAAGTCATCAATAAATGTGACAAAGTATTTCATTCTCCCATGTGACAAGGTTTTCATCAAACCACACACATTAGAGTGAACTAATTCCAAAAAAATTTATGATCTTTTGCTTTGGCAACAAGGAATTTTAAATGTTGTTGCTTTCCCTGAAGACAACTTGGACAAATTATTAGTTTTTGTTGAGGTATTAAATGATTTAAGTCTAAAACTTTAACCTTTTGATATTTAGACAACAATTTAAGATGTTGTTCACCAATGTGATTTATTCTATAATGTCATACATTTATATCAAACTTTGTTTGATTAGGACAATTTTCTATATCTATACTTGCTCTTACAGCCATTGCTTGTTGATAGCTTTTCTTGACAATATCCAGCTTATAGATACTCTTTTGTCTTTGTCTTGTACAAATAACTTGATTACAAGACATATCTCTTATTATATAATCACTTGTCTTGAATGTAATTTCATACCCAGAATTTGTCACTTTCCCTACAAAAATTAAATTAGTTTATAAATTTGGTACATGAGGGATGCCATTTATATATTGGATTTGTCCATTTGGTAATTGGACTGCAATAGATCCTTTTCCTATCACATCACAATAAGTATTGTCTCCTAGATATACTTTGTTTGTTTTTTCTAATCTTGTGTAATAAATGAACAAACCAATTTCCATTAGGCGTTATACAGTGCGCGAAGCACTTGAATTCCAATTCCAATTATTTTTTTCATTACCTAAATTCAATAATGCATCAATGAAAAGAGTTAGTGGTTCTTCACTTTCTATATTTAATTTTTTACCACTTTATTTCTTCTCTTGTTTCAGATTTGTATAATTTCTTGCAAAATGATTAAACCGATTACAATTAAAATAATTTATTTTCTTCATGTTTTGATTGTGAATGGACTTATTGGATAGTTTCCCTTTCATTTATAAGTGTTTACAGCTTTCTTCTTTTGAAAGTTGAAATTCTGTTTAGTCCAAAAAACACTTGATGAGGATTCATCATTTATGTATCATGTATGAGGTTTCTATCCTCCCAATCAACAATACTCTCTGACATGGTTGCAGGTAAAAAAGCAATGTTTTTCCTCGTAGGGACCACTGGTTTTATTTCACTAATGTCCACAATGGACTCTAACTGGTTTGAGTGGAATCTGGAAGAATGCGTTGATAATTTGTAAGTGATTCTGAACTTGAGTTCTCTCTTCATCAACAATGAACAAGTTGTAGTGTTGTACATGTGTTCAAAGGAGCATTTGGCTCTAGGTATCAATGGAAAACACATGACTCAAAAAGTCAGATCGATACATGCTCTACTTGCCTAGATACCATATTAAAATTTAATAAAGACATGCACATGTTTAATAGAAAATAACTTCATTGTGTTTTTGACTCATTCATTTATTAAAGCAAACGTATTTTGTTACAAGCTCAAAGCTACATATATCCTATGTAGAGTGAAATTGTTGAGTGAATAGTCAAACTCTTTTGTCTTACATACCTTTCAGCTATTTGATTAGCTTCTATTATAACATATTGTTTTAATAGCTTGTAAGCTATTTAATTTGAATTCCCTATTTCAACACAAGTGTAACAAAACACAATATTTGTGGCAATTTGAATGTAATTTATTGCAACATTTTCTGCAAGCCAAACAATCTGGATTCGTTTACAACATGGGTTGATTATGATAGACAAGTGCAACAGGGAGCCTTATAGTACAATTTGATATAGGGGCAATATATGAGTATGATACAAATGGAAGTTCTATCACTACTTGTAGTAATGAACCAGCAGATGCGGTGATCAAAGTTTCCAACCTTTGATTAGATGAGGTTCTCACCTAAAAAGAAATGTACACAGAATTCAACGCTAACATTGGACTACAAACCATTGAAAAGTCTTGGGGTGAGGCTCATGTAATTTAGCCTTGGGAGTTTAACAGTAGCGAAATTCCTGACCCAAACATATCCACACCTATAGTAGCTTCTTCCCAAGTTCTAGGACAACCCCTTCAAGAAAACCACTCTCTGTTGGAGTATTTGCTAGTATTTGTATAGTAGTATTGGTAGCTTTTGTCATGGAAGTGTACTACTGTACTTATTTTGCATCAATAGAAGGAGGTGCAGCAAGTCTTCTAGTGATGAGTTCTACCAGTCACCTTTGATTCTAAAAGAGACTCTGCAAGTTTTCAAATTTAAAGAGCTATTTCAGATTACCATGAATTTCAGTGACTGTGAGCTTTTTTCAAGTGKCTATACCTTTGGAGATGTTTTCAATAGGATTCTATTGGGGACCTTGGGGCCAACTTTGGTTGTAGTGAAACATGTGAAGGGGCATGAGATAGACCTCCATGGCAAAGAATTTGAAGCACTTAGCGGTGAAGGAATTCTTTTGAAGAAGATTCACAAGATTGATTTGCTGCAACTRCAAAGGTGGTATCAAGGAAAAGAGGGGGTCTTGCTTGTGCCCTAATTTTCTTGCGATTCACATAATAGAGAGACCGCACCCGTACGTGATGACCACCACCAATGCAAATGTGACGCTGACTTGGGTGGCTTTATTGTTTTGTAGGCGTTCCAAAAAGACCTCCTTTGCAACAACAATATAAACCAAAATACAAGCACCTTATCAATCACAATATCCAAAATGCACCAAAGACTCAAGGTCTTGTAAACAAAAAGTTGTAGAGGGCAGAGACCATGCATGAAGCTAATGAAGAAAGATGGAACAAGGTTGAACGTCTAGCTGAGTTTATGAACAACTAGTTATGCACTTCGCCTAGCCTGGTCAGCATAAGTGTCTAAGCTAGGAGCTCACAGGTAATTGCATGAAACACCGTCTAGTTTTTATAGCATTTTGCATAGTACTCATGATTTTTTGGGAGTATTGTATAATTAGAAAAAACGATTTTTAAAAACTGTGAAAAACATGTTTAATGTATACACCTTAATGAAAAAGGTACCCTATGAAGGAAAAGCCTAGAAAAATTCTCTAAGTAGGAGAACTTGAAGAGTGCAAAATTTCATCAAAATAGGTACTTTGACGTTTTAATTTGTAATAAATAGGAAAAAAATTCAAAGAAACTCAAAATTGGAAATTTGGGAAAACTTGATGATAAAGAGATTTCACCAAAATAATGATTTTAAAATCATCTTGAATGTTTAGAAGTACGCACGCAAGAGAGCCCTATTAGCACACATGTAGAGGACATAAATTTTTTTTTTAAAATTTCCTATGATAGATGCATGCCTTCCTAGTGCAAAAATAGACCACAAATTTCAGCTCTAGACCATTAATTTTGGGTACTCCTAGGTACTAAAACCCCCTAAACTGCAAAGTGTGACAAATCAGCTAAATTTAAATTTAAATATAATTTGATTTTTGAATTTTTTGAAAAATAAAGAACATGATTGATAAAGAAATAGACATTTCTAATATAAATTTCAAGTTAAATGGATTCATACATCAAAAGTTATAGTGGGTGACAACTTTGTCATTCCAGGTGTGACGCAAAATAGTACTAGTCTTTCATGCAATTACGTGAACGATGAGTTTGTTCTGTCTTTCGATTCAATTTCTAGCTTTGAATTTTGAAATAAATGGATGTTGTACATTTTGGGTAACCCACCTTGACCTCCAAAAGATGCAGCCCCAAGACCAAGGTAGTTACCAAAATTGCTCCAATTATTGGTCCAATAGGTGCATTTTTGTTTCTATAGTGAACAATGAAGTCATCCAACGACCACTTTTTGCCCTCAATGTCCTTCAAGGACTAACCTAATAAGAAAAAGAGAAAACTCTTATGCTGTAGCAAAATCGAAACAAATTTTTGGAATCTTTTTAGAATCGGAACTTGCTTTATCAAGTTTTATAATGCTTTCATACTTCTATGTGAGTTGGAAAAAACTATAATTTTAGAGTATCTTTGCCTTTGTTGCCAAACTAAAGTCAACCCAAAGTTCAAGTCCAATGTTAAAACTAGTTTTTAGGAAGATAAAAACTATCATGCATTGCTTTTCAAGAGACTACACCAAGAATTTTACCACCAAGAATTTTACCAATTACAGTTGCCTCTTGCAACAATTGTACACTTCTATGTGGATTATTCAAATTTCTTTTGTCTTTAAAGGAAGATTTGTTCAATTTTAGGAGCATGGCGGTCTACATTCAGGATTGTGAGGGCTAAAATCATTTGATGGATGACTTTTAAGAAAACTATTGAAACCAAAATTGCCTGTATATACAAGAATTTGGTGATAGGATTGTACTTTCAAGGTTATGTTCAAGTTTTGTGTTTGTTGGTACCACAATCATTGTTTTGTGGATTTTGTTATAAGACTCAAATGAGCAAATGATGGATTTACAATATAGGGCCCCCAAAAGGAAGAGACATTTTGTCTAGAAGAAGCCTCTCTATTGAATGGATGTATGACAGTAATGATACTTTGTCCATGCTATGTAATTTAGATGGTGATTTCAAGTGTATGCACCTTATCTTAAAGCTGATTTCATGCTTGCTTGCACATTAGAGCAAAATTCGGGTCTACAGATGACTAAGTTGGTTCCTCGATTTTGTGGCTTGGAAATACCTGAAAATGCCACCTTGCACATTGCCAACATGGAGTATAAGGTGATGACATCAGATTACACAACCGTTGCCACCAATGGGAGCAAAGTGTTGGAAACAATATTTTAATGGTGTACCATTGTCCCTTGTCCTGTGTGTACTCGGGAAAAAATGAATTTTCAATAGTTGGTACCAAATGCAGGACTAGTCCCGCATGCGAACCGGTAGTGGAGCCGCCGGATGTGGTCAACGATGCGATGTGTTGTACTGATAGGAGGGAATTTGAAATTTGGCACACCATTGGCCCAACTCCAATATCAGAATTGCTAGAAACGCCCAACCTTGTTCAAGGTCACAGTTTCAAGCACTGTTGTTCCATGAGCATGTTGGATGTCAGTGCTATTGAGTGCGCAACCAGGTTGAGTGATCGGCGGCAATTGGGCTTGGCGGCTACGAGGTGAGCGATTGTGCGTTGGCAACAAGTAATCAGGAATGGAGAATCGTAGACCGCGTTCGGAGGTGGCAGCAGTGACACTCCACAACACGCACAATGACCAAGGAGAGTGGATTCCAACAAGATATGAGAGGTTGTCATGGGTGAGGTTGAACCTAGGTAGGCATGGAACTTGGGCTAGAGAGGCTCGTTGGCATGGAGGTGAGAGCATGAGGGGATCTTACAAGGCTCAAATTGTGGACTTCCGGTTCAAGTTTGATGGGCGCAAGACCGTTTCCAACAAGCCGGAACTGGAGGTCGTGTTGGTTAGACATGCTTACCACACGCATCAAGTGCTCCTAGATCCAGAGATTTGCCACGACCGGGTTTCATGCAACTGTGAGAGTAGATGTCGCTTTGTTTCCACCTTTGATGAGTTTGTGTCTGTTTCCTGCAAGTTTGCTTGCCATCAAAGTTCACGAGGCGCTGGCTTCTCACTGGTTTCCTAATTTGGTTTGTGGTGTTGTCTGTTGGAAACAATTCTTTACTACTCCTTTTTTGAAGACTGGGTGGACCCACTTTCTATTCTTGGAGTCATCGTCATTGTGCACAGCGAAATTGGTGAAGCCACTCGGAATGGGAGGTCCTACAACGAGCTTTTGGAGAATGGAATATTTTTTTCTAACCTTGTCTATGTGCCACCTACACCAGGGCTTCTTTATGGATCAGTTGAGCCGCTGACGTTGCCACCTTTGAGTGATCTCGAGTGGCCTCTCCCGGACATGCACACCAGCGAAGCATTTTGGTTCAAGCTTCGAGCCAATTTCCAAGCTATCACGAAGGCCACCACTGGCAGCCGCATGGGCCACCTTCAGTGGTTTATGCCCTTGCATGTCTTTGTAGATCTTTTTGCGTGTGAGGAGAGTATGAGATGCACTGCCGTCCTTTACATTGTCAACATTCCCTCTGATGAGTTGTTCACGAGCCTCATGGATGCAGGTTGGCATCAGAAAGTGGTCTTTGGCAAGGACATCGTCAGGTGCACAATCTCAATGGACACTGTATCCTTCAGGTAAGGAGACTTTTGTTGCCAACAGACTTGTAGGTGTGCCATTGTCCAGTGTTCAAGGATTTAGGGTTTAGGGGTTGTTGCAAACGTTCAATACATCCTTTCTTATACGTGTCCTATGCGCTGTAGATACCATGTTGGGTGAGCAACGTTGTACACGAATTTCAAGTACGGCCGAGAGCGTCTAGGCGGAGATGGTGTTAGTTGGCAATAGATAGACGAAGTGCACGAGGAGGACATGGTGGTCCTTCCATGTTTGTTTGAAGTTGTGACGGTGGCAAGGTTCCAAGTGGGTCGAACATGGCCGTTGTCACACATTCGCAGAGAGGTCGATATCACCTTGGGAGTTGGGAGGTGTGGTTCCAAAAGACTTCCGCTTCAAAGTCCGTCAACCAGGGTTTAGAGACATCCACGTGAACCGCAGGCAGGAGGGTGCCAACAGTGTAGTAGAAGTCCTTCCTCCGTGGATGTTCGAAATAGTGGCAGCTACCACCTAAGAGAACTAGCAGTGAGCAATTTAGTTTCCTTTTAGCACTTACATTCCTACAAGTGCATGTTTGAACGGCATGTTGGAAACAAGTCGGTGCTTAGAAGGATATATAGTTTAGATAAGGACTTATATGTAACCAACAATTGTGATAGGAAGAAGGACAAGGCTGAATTTTGATTAAATTTTTTTTTTTGAAAAACACAATGCAATGCCTGTTTGGGACATGTTCTTCTGTTTAGACTTTGTTGCCACTCAATTCATGTGACTTCACTTTCATTGTTCTGAACAAAATGCACACGTACGCCATTCACTCTAAGTCTTGCTAAGACCCCTTGTTTCCAACGCCTCCCTGTTGTGTACACTGTCCTCTAAAGTCTATAGGCGCCTACAAACAAGGGCAAATCACAGAATGGCACTGTGTGAATGCTAAACATTTGTCACTAAACATTGGTACTTCAACAAYCTAGAGTTAAACAACTAAGGCATGAAAGATGCAAGAATGCTCAATATGTGAAAATGGGTGTTTTTATTATTGAAGAGGTTTGTGCACAAAAATGATGGAAAGAAGGGACGTCACTATGACTGTCCAGAACCTCTTCAGTGCCATTTTATTGAAGCTGCGCTACAGGCCCTATGTTTCCAACTGTGCCCTGTTGGCAACACTATCCTCTAAGTAAGTCACACCTGCTAAACAAAAGGGAAAATCACAGTTTTTCAATGAGCGCATCCAATAGTCTAACTGTTTCTTCTAACTCAGTGGATTTTGAATGCGCTACCGTAGACTTGGCGGGAGACCCCGCCTCTTGTGAACTCTCCAAGTCCACTGGTTCCGATGGCGTGCCCACTGCTTCAGTCGTTTCCAACGGGGGCGCGTTGATAGCAGCCACCGAATCTGGCTTTGTGGGAGGGTCTTCCTTGTCCTCTTCACGCTTGTTCGGCACGTTCAATCTTCTTTCACGCTTCTTCTCCCCGCAACTGGCAGCTACTGCTTCATTTGTTGTTTCCAATAGAGCACATCCAGCATAAGCATTAGCGCAATTTTGTAAAGAGAAAACTGTTTCCAACAAGTAAAACTTACCATGTAATGAGTCACGTGGTCTTCCCCGAAGCACTTCACGTAAAGGCTCCCCCATCTCTCAATTTTGCATTTGAAAGTCTCCCTTTGCTCTTGATCTAAGGAAAGGCCAACCAAATACGGGAACACTGTTTCCAATGCCTTCCACATTTCTACCCTGTCTAGATATTGCCTCCCTTGATCAAGAGTGTTGTTTTCTGAGCGCAAGACATCCTTCCATACTCGATCCTGACCTGACCAAGTCGATGGTTGGAACATCCTAGCTGCAGTCACACCACTAAGGGAGGGTTTGATGGGAACATTGTTGGAAGCGCCACTAAGTGCTGGGTCCTTCATAATGTGCACGTTGCCACCGTGAAGACCGGCTGCTAACAAACTCTTTTCCATATTCTCTATGGCTTGCTGCTGACGCTCCTCATTTTTCATGTTCCAAATGAACATGAAATGGAGGTGAAGAATTTTCTCCATCATTCTTGTTAATGCATGCAAGGTACAAATATGTACCCTCTCAAGTGGGATGGGTAGAATAGGCTTCCACCGTGATTCTCTGTCAATGGCCAGTGGTTTAGGGTGGACATTACCAACAAATAAACCTCCATGCCATGTATGTTTCCTTCTCCTAGCCTCTATAGTAGCAGATGACGCTGTTCCCAACATTGGTTTTGTCCGTTGTTGGTTACAATAAATGCATGAGTGTGTCGCATTGGCTCCATGTTTCAGCCCGTACAAACACTTGATTGTCTTCATGTCTGCTGACAAACGCCACTCTACTTTGAAGTTTCCAACACCCTCAACTGTTAACAGTTGACCCTCATCCTGTGCTTTGATGAGTGTAGGGAACTGAGTTTGTTGGAACACCCAATCAAGAACTCCGTAGGACTCCTTGGCAACCTCAAAGCATGCAATAGATCATATTTCAGTTTCAGATTGGATTGAAAAATATCTATCATCGGATTTCTATATGCTTGTGTCTAACGCACGATTCATGAGCGTCAAACTCACCCTTTCAAATTTCCTCCCATATACAATCTTTGCTTCGTCCATCTTCAATACAAAATGCAAAGGCTTGTTTCCAACTTCTGCACATGGAGGTTCAGTTTCCAACGTCTGAGCACCCTAAACCACTTGACGTACACACATGAATAAGAGAACATAACCTACAAGTCCCGTTTGACCATGAATATTTTGAAAATAAGAATATTCACCTTCGGTGGTGAATTGGTATAGCTTCACCATAGTCCTCTGCACCACTTCAATGTCAACAAACAAAGAATTCTTTGTTGTGAAGACAACTCTTGATATATCTGATTTCTTCTTTCTTCCTCTTCCATGGGTGACTGTCTGACTGAAGATTGCACCACCAACTCCAACGTACTATCAATATGGTAATAGTTACCAACAAGATCCCTCAGCTTCGAATTAAGTTCTATTTGCAACAAGCTGACCTGCTCAACAAAATCCCCGTTGTGAGAACACCCTATAACCCTAAACCCTAAACTTAGATGTTGTGCTCAGATTTTCTGTATTGTTGTTATGCATGATGCACAGAACCCTAAACCCTCGAACCGCATTCTGCGACTACATGATGTATGCACCCTAAACAGCAACGCATGTGTCTAAGTGGCTACAATTCTGTGGCATCATGTTTAGATCAACTAGGTTGTTGGCAACAACCCTCCAATACGCTATACTTTGAACTAAAGCAACTCGTTTCCAACAACGCCTAGACAAAATTCATGGACAGTTTCTCACTAACTTGGTACCTTGTGCGGGTTTGGCAAGAATGTTGGCTTCAAACGCTTGTCAACGAGTTGCACTCGGCCTTTGATCGTCTTGTAGATCTCACCATATCCTTTCTGTGACACTCCATTCATATCACACGCTGCTAGTATTGCTTCTGTTCCCAACTCCGTTCCAATTCTCTCAAGGGAGTAGTTCATCATGCTGGTTGCAGCATCACTATTTTGCAAACTTGATACCAATGCCAATGTCTCTTTTTTTGACATTAATCGTCCAATCGCTTGCCCAGTCCCATCTTGGGTATCCTTGTCGCCACACAGACGTTTCCTTCTGTTAAACGTCATGTTGCCAGCGTGTATTGATTGAACTATCTGCGGTTGCAACAAACTTTGAATTTTGACTATACGAGCCCTCGCGGCGCCACTAGTCTTTGCTAATTCTGCGAGACCCTTTGATGCTCTTAGTTGTGGCCCTACTAGAGTGCTAACCATTCTTTCCATTTTTCTTTGGAGCTTCACTATGGACTTTCTTGCTTCCATGAGTTCCTGCTCCAATCGCATCAATTCTTGATGCGCTTCTTGTCGTCCCTGTTCTTTCGCCATGAGAAGGTTGCTATTGTAACCGTCCTCATTCCTCTGCAACTCTTCTTCAACTGTTACACATCGAGACCTCAAGAACCCTAAACCGCTCTTCAAAGTCGCAATCTCTTTCCTACTTCTTGCAACAAGTTCCTCTGAACGTTGAGCCCAATTGCTGTTGGCAACGGCCAGTTCCTGCTCTAAAACCGCGATGGAATTCTCCAAGCCCACTATTTTCCGAACAGCATCAGCTTGTGTCTTTTCTAATCGCTGTTCCAAGCCCTTTACTGAGTCACAGGTGCTAACAAGGTGTCTAGAATATCCTAGGAGTCCAGATTCACCGTGACACACAAATTCCAAGTAACTCTTGACTGTTTGAAACGGTGGTGGCTTCCCTGTGACAAGATCTGTTGGGTACAAATTGCCATCCAACCATAAATCAATGTTGGTGGCTCTAGAATCTCTCAACGCTAGAAACTCTGCTTTTGACGCTTGGTGATCAATTCGATCACCTTTCCTCACAACAAGGGCAAATTTACTATCCAAATATCCAATATTGTAGCTGCTGTATATGAACTACCCTTTCCAACGTTGGTAATGTCCTGAAGTGCCATCTTCCCCAACTCTCTCAAACCATGTGCTTCAACCACAGCAAAAACAATTGAAGGATGTCAATGAGCATGTTGGCAACGTCAATGAGGCCAGCTCATTTGGGGAGAAGCAATTCCAACGCACTGTACAATGTGTGTTGGAAAGCATCTCCATGTTGACCTGCTGTGAATCCTCTGACATTCCCTCACTCTCATCAACCGTTGTGTACAGTGGGGGTACCATAATTTCAGGAAGTGGATTGTAATCCCAACTCCTAAAACCTTGTCTACACTTCCATCGAAAGTCATTTGGTACTTGGAGGGTGCAATAAAATAGTTGCGAACATACAATATTCAATTCCAAACGTTCATTGCGGTTTGTTGTTGAGGTACCAACAGGGACTTGTTGGTATACTTCACGTACGCACGGCTGTTGCCACCTAGACCGCACTCAGCCTCGCCGTTGCCAACTTGGCCATAGCCACCTTGTTCCCATTGGACCAGAGAATTGATGGCAACTTCTGAAAATGACTATATATTCAGAATTCATGCATTTCCAAATATCAAACAATTCATTTCCAAGGCAAAAGTACCAGGCATGTAGAGACCCAAATTTTGCTCTAATGAGTTGTCACTATTTTGTATATTTTGGAATCAGAGGGCAGAGGCATCAAATGATCAATTGGGTGATTTAAGGTAGCATCAAAAAGAGGGAATATTTTTTGTGTATTTCTAACTACTTTGTTGATTGGTTGTATGGAAAGTTTGTTTAATTACATAAGCTCAAGTCTTAGTCAACTTGTAGTACTAGGATTAGAAGATGAGTATTCATCCTATATAAAGTAATTTGGAGAATTGCATCACTTGCTTTTAAGATTTGCATAAAATCGTTTAACAATGTAAGTGAGGGGTCATTTAAGTCCATGCAATAGGTGATAAATTAAACACTAATTTGTCAATAATTCTTTATGAATGCATGTACAACAATTATTTCTTCACCCGTTTTCAATGCCTCCCCAAATTCTTCAAAGTTGCAATTGTTGGTCAATCTTTGGCTCCTTGCCCCAAACAATTATTTTTTAATTTGTTGAATTTTTAATATTAGATATTATATAAAAAATCGTATTTTAGTGCAAGTTGTGGGGAATTTTTAGGTCTATTAAATAATGTTGTCCACGTGGCATATTCTACAACTTTAATTGCATATGGGATCTTGTATCCTAAAGAATTTATAATTTGTTACTCTTGTGATTAAAATTATATTAAATAAGTATCACCCAAAATACATTGGGAAATTTTTTGGATCTAGAATTTTTTATTTTTTTAATCATATTGGTTGCTTTTTAACACCATCTTGAATCCGAATTTTCCAATCAGAGTTTTGATTTAAAAAATGTATAACCATATATTTATTTAAAATAAAAAATTATTTTGGAAAATTTTAATCGTTACTAAAAATGGTATATGTTTCATTTGATAAATGGAAAAAATCTAGATTCATTTTATTCTATATTATAGCAATATCTTAGTTATTATATGTGTGATAACCACATTTGAAATGACATGAAGGAGCAGCAATGAAAAAAATCCAAAAATGGAAAAATGTCCTTCAAAAAGACTTGAAACATTTACAATTGCTGCAATCCTAATTCTTTGTTCCATTCATAGCTCAAGTATAGGCTTGTATTTCATGGTCCACTTATCTTAGAATCTAACAAAGTCACAAGTTCTTTCTATTTTTAAATTTAAAGTGCAATGATTTTTAAAAGAATAATACAGCTTCAATGCATTGTTAATTTTTTTTTTCTAGCAAGTAGCAACTAGCTCAGGATTGATTGAATCCTAAATGTTCTAACCTTAGCTAGTCCTTCCTAATTTGGTCTTTTGTCCAATCTATCAATGTCTCACCCTGTTGTATTGGCGTGCCTTACATTTGAAAAAATTAGGTGCCTCTATAAAGTTATTTGACTCTAAATCAATAGTCAAACAACCATAAATAATTTTTTCAATTATTAGATCTAAAATATTCTAAATTTAGTGCCATAACAAGTGTAGAACTATAGATTTTTTTAAATTCAATTTTTTTTCAAAAAAACATGATGATAAATTATTCAAGGCTGTTTGACTCCTAGTCCATAGTCAAACAATCCTTTAGAGGCCCTATTTTCTCTAATGTATACTATGTCTTTACGCAATGAAATTTTCATTTGTGCCAAAAAAAGTTTTTTTGGTGAGAGAGAATTCAAAGAAGTAATTGTTACCCATTGTTGAGTTCAATGTGAGTCCTTACTTGTTTTAGTGAACCATAAATTACATTCTTGGCTATTCTTGATTTGACAATAATTATAATTTAAAGTAGTATGTTCTAAATACACCATTTAGCGATAGGGGTTCTCACACCTTTTCTTCCTCAGGCTCAATCTTCAAAGAATGAGGACATGGCA
This sequence comes from Pleurozium schreberi, assembly GCA_006891605.1. NCBI lineage: Eukaryota > Viridiplantae > Streptophyta > Bryopsida > Hypnales > Hylocomiaceae > Pleurozium > Pleurozium schreberi. The sequence goes on along the minus strand of VACF01000551.1, from coordinate 1,587 downwards.
TTCTCTCCTTGAATTGTGGATCAAAGGGCTCATTTTCTGAAGATTCAATAGTTTTCTTTTCTTTTCTTCTAAATGTGAAGCATCAGGGTGAAAAAGATTTTGTGCGAGAAGTTTTTAGCACTTTACTTCTTGCTTTCACTTTGCCTACCAATTTCACCTTGGTTAGTCTCCTAATGTCACAAAAGGAATGTCACACCTTCATGGAGAAGGACTGCTAGATATCGGTTTTTCTTTTCACTCCATATCTTCTCATTCTTCATAGCAATTTCATTCTTGGAGAAGGTGTAACGACCTCTAATATAATATTAATTATTTACCAACTATGAGGATTCTCATAGCCTTCTCTGCTATAGATGAAAAACGCAATGAAGTTCAGAAGATTTAACTTGACATGCATTGTAGAAAGTAAATAGTTGCAAGAAACACCTGTCGTTTTTGGCTCAAAATAGCCTTAGTAGTTAGTACTGGAGTACTATGACTTTTGGAATAAAATTTTCAAAAAGAAAAGAAAATATGGATAATTTGTAAAGCATTCAAAAAATCACATATGTGAAAATTCAGATCTAGTAAAATTTATCTCTAAAAGTTATGCACACTCAAAGAGTGCTGGAAATGCCAAGAAAATGGACACTTTGATGTTTGATTTTTTTTTTAAATAGTAGAAATATTCAAAAAATTCTCCAAAAGAAAGTCATTTTTTCTCACTTGAAGATTCTTCTTCTCAACCATTTTTTGTCTTTTGAAAAAAAAAATTGAGTTTTTGCACTTGTGCAAAGGTAGTGCACTTTGAGCATATGTGGAAAGTGGACAGATTACTATTTTTTTTAAATCTCTTAGTAGGCCTATGTAACTTTAGTAGAGGTCCTTGCATCTCAATTTTAAGCTTCAAATTTGGATTTTTGGGTACAAAGTAGTATTAAAACCCTCCAAAATGGTCAAGATAGACACCAGGGAACTCTATCCGGACGTGACGTTGGCTTTTCCCATCCGGATGTCATGACGCGTCAGAGACCATCTCGAATGCCGACGACGTCGTCGACGGCGTGGATGAAGTCCGTCGACTGCGCGCGGCGCGCGAACGGCCATTCCGTCGACTGGACAGCCCGACCGTCTTGTGGATGGGCAGTGCGTCCGCGGGTTGTCGACTGACCGTTGACCGTGGACGGCCACTGAGTCCGCAGACTGTCCACGTTGTCTGGACGGCGTGGACGTCTCTTGGACAGTCTGGACGGCCTGGACGGCGTCTGGACGGCCTAGACGGCCTAGACGTCGCTTGGACGGTTGGCCGTCGACGGGCCGTCGCCTGGACGGCCTCCCGTCCGCTGCTGTTTGCGGGGCGCCAACGGACAGGTCATCCAGGCGACGGCCTGTACACAATATATAGGGGCTGCCGTCTAACTTTAGGATCACTTTTCCTTGTTGATCTTTGCTCTTATGACCTGGTTGGCATACAGCCATTGCACTAGAGTGAAATCCAAGAAGAGTGTGTGTGGGAGGAGCACTTGTTGTGAAAGCAATAAGTGTTATTTTCCACATCACATCCAAACAGAATACTAACTTGTTTTTTTGTGCAGCGTTTAGTTAAAA
>VACF01000550.1:235103-249601 GCA_006891605.1 Pleurozium schreberi | reverse complement strand
TTCAGTTTATTTGTTTTTGTGCACTCTCGACCAGTTATGATTTGAGTCAAAATGAGTTTAGAAAGGGCGCTTTAGGCCCTTAAGGGTTAAGGTAGAGTGAAGAAAAACTTGTAGGAGCCAAAATTCTATATTCAAATGCAAAAACATCACTCTACTATATGGGAATTAGGATGTCCAATCTAATATCATACCATGGCACACCACGAATGTCACAATGCTACAACTACAACCAATGTTGAATAGTTACAATAGATAGAAGCATCTAAAATGTGACACTTACTTTGGATCTTTTGATGTTAAGGATGCATAGAGAGAAAAATGATGTGCGCTTGTTAGGAAATCATTTAGGAAACCAACAAAATTGGTTTCATATTTTTTGAGCTTATGTGAATATAATACATGTTTATGGAAAAAGTTATATAGTAGATGGAAAGAACTACATATTTTTGGAAAGAACTACTATGGACACTAGACTATTACCAACGTGAACATGGAAACACCCAACAACAACACACTCTAAGCTTGAATCATGCATGAGTGAGTGCATGGTCACTTCTTGGAACCCCACCTAGCTACTTTGGGTCCACTTGTGCTTGGATTTTGGGTGATTTATAGATATCATTAAATGACTGATGTTGCTATTGGATTTATCTACCTTATGTCCTTGTCATAAATAGATTTGACCACACTAAATGACCATTTTGGTGTACCATTTTCTGAGCCTAGACCTTAAGACTATTTTCAATGAATAAGATGACTATTGCAAAATATTTACACTTTATGATTAATTTTCAAGGAGCCCTAGTGCCGCTTAATAGGTTCAAGGTATATCAATTAAAAAACCCGTAACAATTGTCAACAAAATATGGTCCTCCATCTTATTTTTTTCTCCAAATGAAGATATATACATACAGCTATCTTCCTCAGCACTCCGAGGGATCAAATCAGAAACTGTGACCACATTAGGCTTGTTTTCAAGCAGATCAAGATTGCATTTGGAGGGAAGCTAAACTCCTTGCAACAATTTTCAGTAAATTTTTGCTAGAAGGAAAATGGGATTGACATCTAACTCAAGTCGTTTCATATTTATTGGACCTTTGTGGAATTAGTTATGAATTTTTGAAGTTGAAGTAGAATGGTCACTAATAACAACCACCTCTTGAAACGCACATTTTGGTACATTGAAGGTAACAAAATGTACCTCTATATTAGAGACAGTTTTTAGAGCAGGGTCACTTTTAGAGCACCCTACCTTTAGAGTGTTAAAGAGGGCACTTTTAGGGCAACCACCTCCTAAATTGTACACTATTGATACATTGAAGAAAGCAAAATGTACCTCAAACTTATAGGTTGCTTTTAGAGCACCCTCCCTTATAGAGTGTTAGAGGTTGCTTTTATTACATGGTCGCTTTTAGAGCACCCTAACTTAGAGTGTCTCACTAGCTAATCCTCACCAAATCTTCACCTTCACTCACTGTCAATATTTATTCGTCCTGTTTTCAGTTTGTGGAGTAGAAGTCTGCCTCATCTCAATTTCAATAGAATTTTTTTTTTTTAATATAGTTTTCAATTCAGGCGTTTCAAATCATAGTGTAAATTTGAGAAACTCTTGTAGATTGAGAAATCCTCTGTTGGATAATCAGTATGTACAGTAGTCTTTCTCTAATYGGAAATCCAAATCATTTACCGAGTATCCAAAGTACTGTACAGCACTTTTKGTCCTGTAAAAATTTCMCAKAGAGACTTTATGTACAGCTTCTATTTTTYCTATTTTTCTACTTTTKCTTCTGAAAGTTTACATGATGAGATATCTACTCAAGTGACCCTCAAGTTTTTGGTTGTACTCGTCCAATAATTCCATGTTCCAGGTAGTGGAAGCTTTCGGACTGCAACAGMAGTTGTCAGGGGTGCGGCATTGGTGGTTCTGGTTCCATTTAATACCGAAGTACCGAACAGGAAACAGTATCCAAATTTGATCAACACCGAAATTTACTAAGCTTACACTGCTTCATACCAGCTTACACTGATTTTGGTACCGTGAGAATCATTGTTTTAAAAAAATAAATCAAAAGCAAGCATTCGAAGTCAAACTACTATAGAAGATTTTCCCATTCCACCCCTAATTCCGAGGATTAATAGTTGCACTTGTGTCCTACACAGAAAGATGCTGTCTCATTCATCGACCAGAAAATGGCCTTGGCGTTGTTTATGGGTTAAAGCAGGGCTACAATATTATTGTAGGACTAATTTCCACCCCAAAAAACACTTAGAGCCTTCACAAATAGGAAAAATTAGTGTAGTTCCTTCAGAGCCTCTATTCAACTACGCTCCGTCCATTCATTTACACATGACTAATCCCGTGCTTACATGGGTTCCAGAAAGCAGTTACTCATGCTTTGTCCAGTCAAAAAAGTCAAAATGAAACTAGGTAGACAAAAAATCGTTTTAGCTCACAGTCTAAAGCACGTCAAACATAATTTAAGAAGAATTCATCAATCTAGGAGAATATGGTCCGCCCAAACGTGTCTGCCTTAACCAGTTAAAGAACAACTAAGTGTCCTATATGACTGTCCTACGATCGTAGCCCTTGTTATTAGTACCAACTCTTACTTCTAATCGCAAAGTAGTCATAGAATGAAGGGTAAGACTCCGGAGTATAACAGAGTTCAAATTATTCAGAATGAATATGAGTTATTCACCATCCAACATTCATCAAATCGCTCATCGTTAGCAGTGACTACTGTACAGTGCAGTACTACTCCGGCAGAGTGACTACCTGGCTTAAGATCAGGTCCGACAAGGATTTGCCGTGGCGGTCCAGCCTTCGAGAGCAAGTCACCCCACCATCCAGCACATCTTTCACCACAATGTTCAGAGCCGCTACACCAGGTACCGCATAAACTTCTACCAAAGATTCCATCCCCTGCTGCAAAGATTCCATTGAAACATCATCACGGCCAAGGAGGAGAAGGTGCTTCACGACTCGAATCACCCAGGCTGGGGTGATGATGCGCTGCAGGCGAGCCAGATCTGTCCGGCAGTGAGGAATGACGCTCACGTTCAGTTGGTTGCCTTTGTCACCTGTTCTTCCATGGGCCACTTTGTAAAGCGGTAGCTCCACACCTGATGGGGCTGGCGAGGCTGGAAGCTGGGAAGAGATACTGGTTCGTGTTGCAGTGCTTAGACCTGTTTCATAGCCCTCCGAATTTTTAGGTCAATATATTGGTATCTCGTCAGAACGATGATAACAATTATGTAGGGATTTTTTAACTCCAAAGTGCTCCACATAGCCAGAATTGTCCGCTTCAATATGCATAAAGAGCTGGAATAAATCATGACAACATTCAAGGAAAGGTGACAAAAGGTAATAATAGAAATGAGAAATCATATCGTACATTTTCAAACGACATTCTAAGCATGTTTAGAAGCTTCTTATAATTGACTAGGTGTCTTCTAATAGATTCCAAAGAGGATTTTCTAATTGGAGTTTTGGAACTTGGCGGTGAGTAACAGGAAGCAGTAATGGACACTGTTACCTGCTTCGGAAGCGTTACAATTGACAGGTTTTCTATTAATAACGACCTCAAATGGCATTAAATTTGGCAGGGTTAGGTTAGAAACAGGTGTCGTTTCGATTGGCAGGGTTTGACGCGACTAGGTTTTCTACGAACCCTCTTGGGGTTTTTTCTACTATTAAAATTGAAACCATCCAGGTTGTACAATTGCAACTCACCAGCTCCCATGTTGGTTATCAAACGAACTCCYCGGCTGACTGCTTCAGGTAGGAGCAAACGCATCCACTCTGAAACTGCTCCAGAATGAATAAGAAACCTCACATAAGAAAGTTTAGAGCATATCGAGTCCAAAATTCCATCTAGAGCTTCAAAGATTTGACATTAGCTTTCTGGCGCAGCATCAATAAGTTTTACTCACGTTTCCAGATGGTCTGGGGGAAAATGCACAAATATTCGAAACAAAAAGGGTTGCAGAAATTGTAACAACATACTCCGAGGATCATAGCCCTTGCCACCAGCAACCATGGCCTCATAGCGGGTTGACAACGTGCGCTCTGCCAAGCACTCCAGAACTAGATAATGCATATCAGGCACTTGTTGCAGAAGACGAAGAGCTGCGTTCGGTCTGTCTCCAGCAAACCCTGCTCCACATCCTATACGCACAGCATCCCTCTGCCGGTGGATGTTCTCTCCCAGTTCACGCTGCTCATCATCATGTCATTTTCATACATTATCAAAACACTTCACAAGAAAACCCTAAAGAAACCTCTTCTCTAAACCTTGGAACCTTGCAACCTTGCGACAAGCACATAAAAATGTACTACAACACATAGCTGGTGCTTTGAGGTCAGTTACACCTTCAACCACTCGAATCTTACAAGAAGCAAGTAAACATTTAGAAGTGATTCCGATCTTGAAGCTTCGTTTCTTCTATCCCAAAATTCACAGAATACACAACTTCCAAGCTGGGAATACTACTTCCGGATAATGGAGCAGCACAAGTACCTGCTGCACGCAATCTAGCTTCATGTCCTCCCCCCTACTCTTGGCACACAACCGAAAAATCTCTAGAAAACTCCTCTTCTAGAACCTGGAATCTTCAATTTGGCACCCAAAACTTGAACAAGTCTCGGAATTCAAAGAGATTGATTCAACAGTTGCACATCTAAAGCAGCATCAAAGAGGCGTAGTATGAAGAATTCATCAAGCAGTTCATTGAGAAGGTGCCGAAGGTATGGCTACGAGTACGGAATTCACCAGAAAGAGACCTCCACTTCCGTTAGGGGGTAGTCAAGCCTTCTTCACCCCTCACAAATTCTCCACTGAATGTGGGGACGTGTTAATTTGGAATTGGCTTTCCGTTGGCTTTTGGACTTAAAATGACCATATTTTCTTTTATTGTTTTACACCCTAAAATTTAAATGAGCCTATTGCAGCTACTAATTCCACTTAAAAGCTATGACTTGCATACCCAAAGTATTTTTTACATTGAGCTCTAAAATTTTYAATGTTTAGAGTTCCAAAACTRCTTTAAAATAATCATTRTATGAATCYAACTTCAARAATCTTTTRTTAACTTGTTCAATTGCATCCTCCCAAAATTTGSTACTTCAATTGATGAAGTAGCAAATTTCTCCATCAATTCCAAGTTCAATGTGTCTAAACTTCAAAATGTAGGATTTTCTATCTTTTCTTGAAAGATAAAGTTTGGCCCTTCACATTTTTAGAAAAAACTTGTATGTCCCATTTCTTGTACGTTTTAGTCAATATGTTGGAAAGTAGATTGAGATTAACTAGAAAAAAATTTAAGCAAAGAAATGTTCATATTCAGCTCTAAAAAAATGAATAAGGTAAAAGAGGTACTTGAAGAAAGAAAGAAAATTAAATTGCTATTAATTATTAAAAGAAATTGAAAATTATGGATTCCCAATGTGAAAATTTTCTAATAAAAGATAATCATAATCTCTTTTTAGATTTAGTTTTGAATCTTTAGAAATTGAGATAAAAAATTGACTTAATATAATTTTTGAAATATAATTAATTGATATGTTTTCAAAACACATTTATAATACCTGTCCAATTTGACACCAGAATAATAAAAAAAAATTATAACTTTCGTAATATTTGTTAGAATAATTTGAATAAAAGCTTCGCATGTAGATTAAGATTATTAGTATCTGGCCTAGAGATTTCATGCAAAACTTACAAGTTTAAAGTCAATAAACCCTACTCAAATTCTCACAAAGTACAAAATCTTATTGAAATACAATATTAATACAATAATGTGGTTTATGATAGAACCACCCATAGACAACCACGTCAACAATTCCTTACATGTTCCTAAGAAGTATAAGGCAATGTAAAATTCTTGCCATGTAGAAAGATAGAAATCACAAAGATTGTCAATTCATTGTGATTGTTTTCCTTGTATTCAAATTACTATGAATTTTGGAAGCCAAAAGTTAGCCTAAACCCATTACCAATATATAKAGTCTTCTATTTCAAACAATTCAAGAACTACTTTCCCATTCACTACTTTGGGACATGTGTCGTGAACTTGGTAGTCCCAATCTGGAGAAGGAGTAAAAAACACAATCCAAGCTTTGGTTGGAAATCTGTTCTAACCTGGGTTGGATATAGCTACACCTACACCTACAGGTTGGGTATCCATCCCTGGTTGACAATGGGTGGTTCTACCACATGTTCCCCAACAGAACGCAGTTCTGAAACGAGACCTAAATACTCTGCTTAATATTGCTAACTAGAATTTGAGTTTCAGACTTCAAAGTTGCACACTACCGAAAAAGGAAGAAGGACAAGAATTTCAGTGGAAGTTGATCACTTGGGGGGGAATTTGTTTCCAACTCATATGTCGGAAGTAATGCAAGTTGAGAGAATGTATTTATCTACAAGAGCATGGGAACGAGAGGACAGCTGAAAAAACTAAGGGTAAGCACGAAACCGTTTTCGCAGATCCGAGGGACAAATTCGGCGGAGCGATAGGCAGCTGACATCTTGACATTCAAGTGCAGGCACAATTTCAGGAACCTCTGCATATGGTCCGACTTAGTTACCAGTATGACACAATCATCGAGGTGATAACATCCGAAATCCAGAAAGAATTACGAGGGAAAGGAAAAATTCTCGATTATGGACGAAGGACTCTAAACCGTTCACGATACAACACGCAACTTGAATAGCGGATGCGCTGATACTAAAGTCAGTGATGGCTCTTTCAATTTTGGAAACGCTAAAGTTGTATAAACGGTTTACTGCAGTAGATGGGATCTCTGCAGACACTATCCTATTTAGCAAAACAGTACACGTTTTGTTTCAAAAGCTTTGACTGGTTCAAAATGAGACTGTCCTTGGAATCGCCTTATCCTGAAATCGTTTGAATTTTCAGGACCAAATTGATTGGCTCTGAAACTCAAGCGTCTTTTGTACCTTACGCAGACCTAAAATGTACATCATGAAGAAATTGCTACGGATTTATATGAACGGTTCAGACAATGAGACTCAGGTGTCTGGAGATGAGAACTTATTCTTGAAGACTAATAACTTGAGGACTATGTCCCTGTGTGTCTGGAAGGCTGATGGAAGTTTGGGTGTTGAGTGTGCAGACATCTTTCGGCACCATCGGACTCGTTGTCGGCATTGCGTTGCTATCGTAAGTTCTTACCAGAAGCTGCCTGTCCCYCKGTRRATGTAATGACAACTTGGTAGCAATTTAAGTGAATGGCGTCTGCTTGATAAAGTTCCCTATGATTGTGTTTATCCCATTTATTACTCAATTTAGAACTTTGGTTACCACTTTAAATTTAWTTCTAGTTTCTTCATCCCCAATTCGATCGTTTTTGTGGTTCAGGTATGGATTCGGAGCATACTTCACTGTCTTGCCAGGCTCGGAATGGTCAGCACTCATGCTCACATACGGCTTCCCTCTTTCTGTCATCGGCTTCGCTCTCAAGGTACAACTACCTGACATTCTTGTCTGAGAATCACAACTTGAGAATTTGTTGTACCTCACCAGATTTGCTTTTCAGATTCAAATCTCGCTTGTTCAGATCCCCATCATTTARAAAGGAAAGAAAGAATCATACTTCYAAATCACACGGAYAGTATTGAAGATGCTTCAGGGAAGTGCATGAAGGCATTACACTGATAGATTAGRCTTAGGTTCAATYAGGTTTSTGAAMTGAYATKTGRTCGAAGTTYAAATGTTGGGGTGATGCGCTRTGCAGTATGCAGAGCTAAAGCCTGTACCTTGTGTTACGTATGAAGATGCATTTAAACTCCGGGAAGCTCAAGCTACAGAAATTTTGGCTCAGGTACGTTCAAAAATATCTRATAGAGAAACACCCTAAATTGCATTCCTTTACGTGTGAACGTAACTTTATTGGAGGTCCTTGGTGTTGGCATGGTAATTCTGCTGTGGCCCGCATGTTTSATTTTTGCAGTGTTRTGGGGACATGAAGCATTGCTTTGGTAGAGATTATATGCTTTGTACAATTTGGATCTTTTAAAGGTCGTAATATCAGATTATCAGTAAGTCGATAGTTCCCAGAACGACCAAGAAATGGYAGCTGTGCCTCGAGTGTGGAAACTTTGAAGGATTGCTTGTAAAAAATTCAAAGTTGGATTTAGCAGAGATRCTCGTRTAGTTGTTGGCTACATGGTCGGGYKTGACAAGAGAGTACTTGACGCGCAGGTCAGGAGTGATGTAACTCGCTTCCGATACGGGGATGAGCAACATCTTGAGGAAGCCTTGAAGCGCATATTTCGTTATGGTCAGGTACTTAATAAGTTCTCTGATGTTGTTTCTTTCGTACGTAATCAGGAAGAAAACAGCTTATCTCTTGGTTTTGGCTTTTGTTATTATTCGTAGTTATTGAAAGGAAGAGTCAAAGATAATGAGAGCTTCTTTTCTGAAATCTTGAGATCTCTGAAATTATTGTTAGTTTCCTCATGTTGAAGAATTGCATGAATCTTGAACTGACGGAAAGCTTATGAGCTATCATAACACTGAAAAACCTGAAATAATTGATTTTTTGCTCTGTAATTTGGTAGGGTGGAGGCATTTCAAGACGATACGCTCCTATATTGCAATCAATTCGGGAAGAGGTAATGTTTACTTGCACCACATTTATCCCCACATGATTGCGGAGGGTCGACTTGAAGAATACGCCTTCTCATACGTGCTAGTTTTTTGTTGGCAGGTGAGAGGGCAGGAAAGATACTGCCTCACTCTGGTTTTTGAAGCTAAAAACCTAAAGTTGTCAGACTTCGAAGATCGACAGGTACACTCCCAGTAACTACGTGGGGTCCACATTCTTGGCAATCTCCTGAACATGCTCCTTTCCTGTGTTCACTCGAGCAAAACTCCAATATTTTTAGAACTTTTAGTGACACACAATAGTGGATAGACGTTTGACTCACATGGTTATTGGTATCGCAACATTGTAGTACGAGAACAGAATTTCAGTTTTGTCAGTGGTTGTTTTTGTTTATTCCCTGAGAGAGCCAGTGTTGAAATTGTTAATCTTGGAGATACATTGGCAGCCAAAAATTCGCTTTCCTTTTGACTYGCAGTTCTGTATAGCGCTGTCATTTTTTGTCACATGCTTCTACAAAGTAAYCTACCTATGCTTTTGCGTTATCTGACCATTTCATGTTTGTGGCGCAGCCAAAGTTTCAATCATTTTTTGGGCCTGGAGTAGTTGCTGAGATTGGTAAGTCTCTAACACACTCCTGATCATTTCAGTATCTCTGATCTTTTGCTAGAGCACACTCCTTGAACCTAACTGTTCGGAAATATTTTGGTTTTGTAAGTGGCCTTGTAGGCTTTGCTTATTCTCAATTTTGAAAGTTAATGATCATCTGGTGCACCTTGTTGAATGGCAGCCAATGGTGACGGGGAACATATTTTCGAGGTTAGGCTTATAGCTCAAGATCCAGTGGCAGCGTAGAGATTTTGCGACATGACATAGAAGCTTCCGAAGGGGAGTTGTTACTGGAGTGAGATTTCCTTAAGGCCAAGTCACCTGTGATTGAACTTGCTTTTGTGACTGAATTAGGGTATGGCGGAGTGAGGATTCTGCAGAAAAAGAATCTGATGTTTGTTTTCTGGATTCCCGCTGCTGATGGATTGTATGGAACGGTGATGGTTTGAGTGTAGCTAAGAGTTTACTTGTGGTTTGTCGGCCGCCATGCGGAATTTGGTGGTGATCAGCGAGGTGCATGAAGCAATAGCAGGCGACGATGATGCGAAGCTGCAAGTGGTAGCTGCTGCTGTGGATGTGGACAATGGCCTTTTCTTCGTCGCGTCCCAAGCGTCTGCACTCATCTGCTATTCCCTCTCCTCCTCCAAGGTAAATTAGCCCTCTTCATTCTTAACTCTCCTCACCTTGGGGTGGCTTTGACAACACGGGATGCGGGGAAGTAGTAACCCGTCGATCGCACCACGTCGTGTGCGCCTCAATGAAATTCGTCATCGTTGATTCTGTTTGCATTGATTTCTGTTGCATCATCTCCACCTGATCGAATTGGGAAATCTACGATGACCTAGGGCCACCGAGCGCAATTCAATTGAAAGCGCAGGGTTCTCCAATTTAGGTCTAGGTCAGGTCGAATTTTGAGCTTTCTAGGGTTTAGATGCTTCATGGGGTTAGCGGCAAGCTGCCAAGTCTTAGAAGCTGACCCGCACGGAAGTAGCTTAAAATGCATAATTCTACAGATACAGTGGAAGCTCATTATTTGGTTCGATTTTACAAGTTTTGTGGTATGATTTACGAGCAGGTCGAATGGGTTGTCCCGTTGGACGAGGAAGCCGGACCTGTGGTGGCTATGGAGTGGAGAGTGGAAGTGGAATCCGTTGTTGTTGGTCGTGCCAGTGGGCAGGTAATCAAGCGACTCGCATAACATTCTTGAGCAGTTGTACCACGGCATCAAGTCAATGCACGTGAAGCAAAATTAAAGCTTTGACGTACTCTTGCACGTGAATCATTGGCTTGAGGAGCTCTCGCTTGTTCAAATTGAGCTCAACTTTTGAAAACATGTTAGGGGTTCCTGTGAATTCTAATGCAGAGGGTGCTCAACAAGGGTTCTCTAGAATTTTATGCTGGTTTCTTGCAGATCGTTCTTCCAGTGGGTTAGTCCGGCATTATCAATTTCTGGACACACCACTCTGGACTTGAGAGCTTGGAAGTCGTTTGATGGTGGACTTAGATTCTGACTCTTTGAAATGATCAGGTGGTGGAAGTAAGTGATTCTGGTCAGGAAGTGCAAGAGGTGGGCTCTTTGAAGGGAGGGTTACTGGATATGGCTGCCAGTCCCGATGGTGAGCTCTTACTTCTTGCTACTGGACTAGGTCAACTTCTGGTGATGACCCAAGACTGGGATCTTCTGTACGAGGTCTCTCTGGACAGGGACCTTACTGGTTCAGTAAGTATTCTATCGTGCTCTTTCATTCATTGTTGTSTTTGCCCTTAGTTTTATCTGCTCTTACGTTTGGCAGTTTTTAGATGTATATATTGCCAATTGTAATGCGGCTTGGTTTTGTAGAATACCTCTGGGAGGTGGGTTTTCTAGTATTGTTTATAGAATTGGTTTGGTAAACACGTAGATGGTGCTAAGTTTGACGGTTTTATGTAGGGCAGCGTGCAACTAAGCTGGCGAGGGGACGGAAAGTACTTTGCAACGCTCGTCACAGGAGGCGGTTCTTCCACTGACCAGCTGAAGATCTGGGAGAGGGATACTGGAGCCCTACACGCATCTGGAGAGAAGGTTCCATACGTACAGACAGCAATGGCTTGGTGTCCCACAGGGGCGCGAATTGCCACTTCATGTATCACCGCCAACAGCAGTTCTCAACCCCTCATAATGTCCTTCGAGAAGAATGGTCTGAAGCGAGACAAGTTTCAGCTTGAAGGCCCTCTGGACACGCATGTAGGGTATCTGAAGTGGAATAGCAACTCTGAGCTTCTGGCCATGGTGGTCACCACTAAAGATTGGATCGGTGTTCAGATCTGGAGCTGCAGCAACTTCCATTGGTATTTGAAACAGGAGTTGCGGTWTCCAAGCACGGATGAGGTGAATGTGCTGTGGGACCCTGAGGATGCAATGAAACTCGTTTGCTGGACCGCAAGTGGGACCGTTCGAACGCTTAGACTTGGATGGAAGTCTSCTGTCTTGGACTCAAGCGTAGCGCTGGTCATTAATGGACACAACTTGCTTGTATCACCGCTGTCACTCGCCCTCGTGCCGCCTCCGATGTCACTCTTCACTGTCACTTTCCAGGCTCCTGTGCAGGTTGTGGCATTTCTGCAGGAGAATGATAACTGTTTGATTGCTGCTCGACTCTCAGATAGCACATTGAGCGTTGTGACGCTGCCTAAGCTTAGTGAWTGGCTAGATTTGGACGGGGAGAACCACACAGCGCGCTCTATCTCTGTCCTCCCCGACTTGAAGCACAGCATAAGTGAGCTGCGGCACCTTTCTTGGTTGCGCTCTGGAACTCTGTTAGGCGTCCGCTCTGTGCAACAGGGTTCTGATAAGGTTGGCATGCATGGGAACTACTCGGGCACACACCCCGGAAGCCGGGAGATTCTTGTCGAAGTTGATCTTGATATAGTAGCTGAGAAGCCCACACCAATAATGTCTGATGGTTGTCAAATACAGGGAGTGCAGGAAACGCCCGTGAAACATGCGGTGATTAGCATAATTAAGAACCACGCTAACCAAAACGGGAATGCTTTTGTYCAGCTGGGTGACGGCTCTGTGGTACTGTATACTGAATCACAAGCTGCATCACAGTTTGGAAGAACTGTGATTGGAAAATTTGCGAGGCCATGTCCGTGGATGAGTATGCTGCAATCTGGGACTGGGGAGGTCAGTATTCTGGGGCTCGACAAAAAGGGCTGCTTGGAGCTTCTGGGTCACTGTGTTCTCTGCAATGATTGCACGAGCTTTGCGATTCACACGGCAGCCGACTCGCGGTCCCATCTTTTGTACACGACACAGAGAGATTCCATGCATGTGGTCAGTTTATCCAATCCAGCTTCGCTCTCGGATCTCCAGTCTAAGCAAGAAGTGAATATGAGGCCTGAATCCATGGGTGGGAGGAAGCCGAAAGCTGGAGGCGGTCAAGAAGAGCATTTGAAATTCCGTCCATTGTGGGAAAGAGGGGCCAAATTGGTGACAGCGKTAGGCGGACAGGACGTAGCTGTAATAGTGCAGACCATAAGGGGTAATTTGGAAACAGTATACCCWCGGGGTCTTGTGCTAGGTGCCATTGCAGAAGCCTTGAAACAAGGTCACTTTCGTGAAGCTATGGGGTTGACACGGCGGCATCACATCAACCTGAATGTATTAGTTGATTATGGAGGTTGGCGAAGCTTTTGCATAAAGGCTTCTGAGTTCGTCAAGCAGGTATGCTGTTGCTGTTTTCTCTTTGCCGATCTGAAGAATATGAAGTGTATTATCGCAATGTATGTGGAAGTCTTTGATGAAGCGTAGATTACTTCTATCTCAGAGTTGAGTTTTGCCAGCTTTGTTTCCTTCTGAATTGCTGACCTAAGAATAGGAATAATTCTGGGAGTTTTTTCTTAAATATTCAACTTTTTTGATGACGATATTGAGGGGTGTTTTGGGTTTTTTTGCAGGTGGGTAAATTAAGCCACATCACCGAACTAGTATACTCTCTAAATGAGGAAAACATAGTTAATACAACGTATAAAAATTTATTAACCCCCTTCCCAGAACCACYAAGACCTGCAGATGCTGCTACTGAACTCCTGAAGTCTCAACTTACAGCCAACAAGGTGCAAACTGTTTTGAAAGCTTTGAGATTAGGTGTGGAGAATGAAATTCCCGATAGCCCTGCTAAGGAGCTATGCATTCTAGCCACGCTAGCCAAGAGCCGACCTCCCGAAATAAAAGAGGCTCTACAACGAATTAAAAGTTTGCGGGAAGCCGAGCTGCAGGGGGAAGTTGCTGTAGAGCTAGAAGGGATCGAGCAACCCGACGAGGGGGCAAAGGTCATATTGAGTGCCGAGGCCGCATTGAAGCACTTACTGTGGTTATCAGATGCAGATATCGTATTCAAAGAAGCTCTAGGATTGTATGACTTACACTTGGCAGCAATGGTGGCTTCTCATGCGCAAAGTTTGGGTGATTTTTGGGAATTTCACCCAATCAAAAATGGATTCAAAAATCAATGACCATTCCTAAGCAGCCAGGTTGTGAACGCTCATACTACTAGCTAATTGAAGGTCAATTGTGCGCAAAGATAAATAGATGATACATATGGTTTTAATACATAGATGAGTTGTCATAATAAAGTCAATAATATTGAGCCTTGTTACTGTGACACCAGGTTTTCTCAAGCCAGTAGTTGTTGAGGGAGATGCACCCAATGGCGTCCCTGTACCCAATGCCGTCTGATTCTATAGAACATAATCATTTTAGACTATAAATGTTTGACCCTATTTTAACATATGAAGGAAATGAAGGTGTCTTTCGACAGGCTTCCGGGCCTGCTAATAGGGCCACCATCGTGATGACATGATCTTCAGAAATGGAGACACGCAAACCCAAGTCTAAAGGTGACCTTTAAAAAAAATTGTGCTGATGTTCCCAAAGGGCAAATTCAACAAATGATATTTATTGACTTTGAGACCAACTAATGAAATGAAGTTTATGGAGTCTTATTTCCACTCCATTACAAAAATTTCAAAAATTCCTGATATTGAATATTGCATTGCAAGTTGAACTTCCGGGTTAATAACCGAGGTCCACAGATTAACAGAGGTCCACACAATGCCAAAAGAAGTAACTAAGCTGGAGTCTATGATTAATCTAACCTGCATAATTATCATTCAGCGACAGCTGAATGATAAAAACTGGCTGCAGTGTCGGTTTGATATACARCTGAGTCTGGATAGAATATGGAAAGGGTCCTTCAAAAATTCCCATRKTCCCAYA
>VACF01000550.1:124549-235011 GCA_006891605.1 Pleurozium schreberi | reverse complement strand
TSSRTCAGTTCACTYAAATCAATGGAGTTTAACTTATTTGGCTTCTCCATTTCCACTTTCCTGGAGCACGCCAGTGGAGGCTGCATTGGACGACGAGCTTTTCGCAATTTCGGGTGACAACGAGGTTCCTTGAAATCATGAGAACTCAGATTCTGCCGTTGTTTCAACATTGGAAATCTCGTAAATCTCAGACATGAGCAGTTTTTTTTTTCCCCTTCATGAGCATTTTTGAGAATGGCAGACTGAATCAGGTTTTCCCGTTGGCACTGGAGGCCGCAGGTTGTCCTCGACACGAAGATGCCAGCATTTCGGGGTTATTCTCCAACGCTTCAATAACGCCCTGCAAAACTGATATGAGATCGTCTTTGCTCATGTTCTTTGCCGATCCATTACACATGCCTGGATCATGCTTTGAGGAGGCTTCGTCATCCTCACTCACGGTTGCAGAGTCTCTTGAACCAACGCCATGATCGGTAGTGTCGGTATTAGTTGTAGTGGTGGTAGTGTCCGCTTCAGGAACATTACTCTCGAGAGCTGCGAGCACACTCCCGAGCGCAAYGTCAACGTCACTCTTGTCCTTGATGAGGAGCTCGGCAATCTGAGCAGGGGTCAAGGTCTTCCCAACAAATGCRGACTCTATTTTGGCAAACAGAGGGTGATCTTGAAGTAACAAATAATTATGGGCCAGTACTCGGAAAGACGGGAACGTGCAGTAGGAGAGTTCGATTTGCATATCCATGCGGCCAGGGCGGAGCAAGGCCTTGTCCAGCTTCTCMACGTGGTTGGTGGTGAACACGAAGATTCGCTCATCGCCACAACAGGACCACAAGCCATCCACAAAATTCARAAGGCCAGACAGGGTCACTTTGTTGGAGTCATCCTCTCTCGTGACTTCACCTAATTTTTCACACAAACTCATGATCATTATTAGTTTCAATCTGTCAACTATGGGTGTGATCTCTGAAGGTGGTATTAGTGAAGTTGACCTARAAGAATGTCAATATTGATCGTTAAAAATGCATAATCACGAAGTTAATGTGCTAGAGTGACTGGATGCTGTTGAATTAACATGCAAAAAGAAGGAATGCGCAGAGGTTTTTGATACTTTACCTGGCATGGACATCGTGGATCGACCGGTTTTGGTTTTAGAGCCACTGCGGCTGCTGGTGAACTTCACAGAACAGTCTATATCTTCCAGTACAATTATCGACCGGTTGCTTGTCTGTAACAGCAGCTGCCGCAAYCTGCCATTGSTGCTCACCTAATCATAAATAGATCTCTGGTTAGCACATATAACAATCTAAAGCTGTATTCATTTGCAAGCCCTTCCACTGTAGCATTTCAAGAATACGGGGTATTAAAATATTGAAAAAACAGATCACTATTGAAGTAACTTGATCCATTGCCAGAGACGCAATCACTATCAAAGCATTTCATGCCACCTATTTTAGGCAAGGATTGAATGAAAGGAAAGTGTAATGCCAGTCACTCCCGCCTGCGCAAACATAACATGAGCTCAAGATTGTTCACAAAAAGAAAGCGGATTTTTTTCGATGACTTGGCTCATTGATTACAACGGTGTTCGTGGAGCTCCTCGATCAAGAATGGAATCTAATTGCTTCTATGAGAGCAGCAATCACGGATCGGAGGTTACCGTATGGGTTATAACATCACAGAACACCGTTGGAAACCCTAAACCCTAAAACAAATTTTCAATCCAAGAGACCAATTCTACATCACAGTCCAGATCGATTGTGCTTACTTGACTGAGTTCCAAGTCATATATGTCGTACTTGAGGAAGTTGGCCATGGCAGCAATCATGGAGGACTTTCCAGTCCCAGGAGGGCCATACAACAAGTATCCCCTCTTCCAAGCTCTCCCAGTCCTTTCGTAAAACGCTTTGTCGGTGGTGAACGAAGTCAGATCCGCAATAATGTTGTCCTTCAAGGAAGGCTCCATGGCCAGAGTTTCAAACGTCGACGGGTGCTCGTAGAAAACCTGTTCCCACAAAAGCCTCGACCCCGAAAGCGTGTACTGGTGAAACCCGTGATTGTTTCGGGAATTATGGTAGATTTTGACTTCTCGCGACTTGCTGGAATAGGTGGCAGAGCTCTCAGCGATGAAGTTCAGATACTCCGGAAGCAATCTGGCTTTGTCTCTCTTGCGGACTCGCAACTGAAACTCACGCGTCGTTGGTCCACTCTGTCCTCCGTATGGACTTCGGTACTGCTTCTCTCGAGTGTCTACATGGTGCGTCCACCACACGGTCATTCCCTGCAGGCTCCGGATGACTGTTAGAAGGGTGTCTTCAACAACAAAAAATTAAAGACAATGGAAGAAGTCTATCGGAAAGCTCTTTATGAAGAGGGCTAATAACATTAGCATCAAAAATGAAAACTTTTTATATTTTTTAAATCATTTAGAGTGGTTAACACCAAATTTTATTATTAGAGTTGCTGCGTTTTGTAGWGGACACTAAATTCTATTGTGTTACTGAACACTATCTGTGGTTCCCCCCAAAAATTTAAATATTGAAAAAATATTCATTTAAATTTAAAAAGTTTAAAAAACTATTGTGTTGGGGTACCAGAGTTCATGGACACCTGGAGGTGCTTCCCAAACTGCTTCATCATTCACACGGATCACAAATCATTCAAATAAATTTTTTTGCCGGGGAGCTGCTCCTCTGGTCCTATGTACTTGTTTGCAGTATAATGTTTGCATTATAATGAAAATGGTTCGTGTGTTTCAAAAAAAAAATTAAAAAAATCATTCAATATTACKAAGGTAGCAGGTTCAAACTCTGCTCAAACGTCGGGCGGGTCAACGTGGAAATCATGAATTCTGATTCCGTGAGAATCATTGGTTTAAAATTTTTCAAAAGTAAGCATTGGAAGTCAAAGTACTATAGAAGATCTTCCCTTCTAACACAAATTGACAAAGGATGAATAGTTGTATTTCTATCCTACATAGTTTGATTCTCTCATTCATTGACCACAAAATGGCCTTGGGGTTGTTTAAGGGTTAAAACTACCCACCTCCTCAAATGTACGTTACTTTTTCATCTTTACAGGATTGCACAAACAATGTACATTTGAGGAGGTGAGCGGTTTTAGAGCCCAATGCCATTTCCACTTCAATACTTCATAACTAATTCCACAAAGCTTCAAAAAACTTGAAAAGATTTTGGGTAGATGCCTATTCCACTTGTATTTCAAGGAAAATTTACTAAAACATATTTCAAAAAATTTCACCATCTTAAAATTTAGTTTCAGCTCTTAGATGGACACTCTATGGACCTCCTACCTTATATTAAATAGGGATATTAACCCCGAAAGGACCAAACTGCATTTTTTGACAACATAGCAATTTTGGGCAGCTCACTACGGAAATGGCAATTTTGGAGCGTTTTTGGTGAAAGCATAGTCAAAGACCTTTAGGGTTTAAGGGGACCAAACAAGTAAAGGGGCTTATCATGAAAAACTATAGATGCTTCAAATATGATGTACAACCCCTAGACACTTGAGTAACTATTGATGTACAACAAAGGTAGATATTTATACAATATGAAATGTTGATTAATTAATATGGGTTGATCAATTGCCTCCCATTTGTTCTCAAAAAAAAATGTCTATTAAATAGTATGGGTCCCTTTAAAACCCATATTCAGTGTAAAATTCAAAGCATTGTACATATGGTTTTTTTTTCTTTAAAATTGAAAGAGTTGATCAAATGTAGACTGCTCTTAAAGCGCCCATTCTCTAAAACCGATCATGATGCAGAGGTACATTTTTCTTTCTTCAATTTACCAGAAGTGCACATATCAGGAGGTGGTCGCTTTTAGTGATCACTGCATTACAACTTCAAAAATTTGTAACTAATTCCCTGGAAGGTCCAAAAAATATGGAACAGCTTGGGTTAGATGCTAATTCCTTTTTCCTTCCTATGAAAATTTACTGAAAATTGTTTCAAATATTTCAGCTTCCCTGAAAACCCAATAAGCTCTTAAATGGTCGCTTTAAGAGCAGTCTACTTTATTGCCCATGATCTTGAAGTAAACTTAAGGGAGAGGCACCCAATGCCAACCGTGTACCCAATGCCATCCAAATCTTCGTCAGGCATTCATTCTAGAACATAAATGTAGTGGTACTGTAGATTGCTTATTATTTTAGGTCAAAGAAATAAGCCATGTACCGCCTACCAACATTTACAGCCTGAAATGATTATGTTCTGCAGATTTGTTTCCTTGGAGTGTCGGAACAAAATTAGAAAATCAGTTTATCACTTGGGAAGTCAATATGGATGCAGTTGAGAATCTTTCTTTATTTTCTGTTTTGCTCACTTTACTGACGATGCAAGCATTTTCCAATTCATTTTACATAAACAAGTGTGCCCTTGTGTCAAAATAGAAGTAGAAGTACTTGCAAGTATCTCTCTTTGTTAATCATTTTCCTATACATAAATTGCAACTAGATATTAAGATATTTTCACAATGTGTTTTTATGGGAGGGAAGATGTCTTGATAGAATGGAATTTCAAACACTAAGAATGTACTTGTTAACCCCTTAAGTCCCATTGGTCCTACGGAGGCCAAAATGTGACTTCAAGTAGGCTCGTATGGTCTTCATATTCATCGTAATTTTTGAAATTTTTTTGTGATGCTAGAAAATCACATAAGCTTTGTGGGAATATAATTTTTATTTCAATTGGTGCCTGGGAGCAAAAGTTATGGCACAAAAAGCCAAAAATGGAGGTTGGCGGGTAGCACAAAAAAATCACAGAAAGTCTAAATAAATTTCAAAATTTTTTTTCCTAAAATATTAAATTTTTGTGTAAATAAAAAGATTTGATTCATTCTATTTGGATTAGTAATGAGAAATATGAACAATCTTGTTTTTTGGGCAATCTAAGCAATTTCTTGGAAAAAAAACTTATTGGCTTCATTTTTGAATGCAATTTTCACAAATTTTCAAAACAAATTGTTGGACAAGGTGAATTTTACTTTCTAGAACAATTTCACCATTGGGAATATTGTGTTTCAATCCTATCTTAGAGCTATTAAACATTTAGTTTTTCTTTCAATCTTGAATCTACTTCTACTTAACAGTTTTTAAAAAAATGAAGATCAAGTGTGTGTTTTTTGAATTTTTTTTTCTAGACTTTCAACTCAATTTTTCAAGATAAAAATTTTGAATTCAAAGTCCGTAGTGCAAAAAATTCCACAAATGGCGGTCAAAGTCATCTGAAATTGCAGACAATAGTTCAAGAAAACTTTCTTTTTCAACTTTGAATGCCAATATCTTTCAATATATACGGTCAAACTTCATGAAATTTTTACCACATGATCTCAGACAAGCCAAGTGCAAGATCTTAGGATTAGATTTTAAGAAAAATGTTGTTTTTGCTTTCTTGGACGAACATAGATAAAATGGCAGTTTTGAGTGGTTTGGGTCAAAAAAATGCCCTTGGGACTTTAGGGGTTAAAGTAAATAGGATTGGTATGGGGTCATATCTATGGATAATGATTGTTAAACATTAAATTGAAGGGACGTCTCTCCTTGACTTCTATATATCAATGCAATCTTTTATTTTATTTTAATTATATACATGAGCCTTTTTCTTTTCTTAGCTAAAAATGGAATATTCTTTCATTTTTGGAATATCAGCAGTTGCAAAAAAATGAACACACACAACCAACCGTACCAAAGTGAAAAAAGATTTGGTTGATGTAACGCGCGGATATTCCGACGCTCGTTTCAAGGCAAATGACACCACACCTGCATCTACCTGACAGACGACATGTCAACAAAATCGTGGTGAMAGTAACGACGGAAATAACATCAATATCGACATAATTTAAATAGTCACAGGGTTTCTGTTTGTACTTGATCAAAAGCGCATCCCAAACATTAGGTCACATACGGATTGAGCCTGAAAGCTAGGTTTTGAATCTCCCTGCACCGGCACATGTGGAGAAAGTGATTGCTCTATTTGGTGAGTTGATCTAATGTTAGGATAGAAAATAATAAGCACTTACATTTGGTTGTGGGAAAAAATTGTCACGCCCTACCCTGAATTTGTATTCTGGAACTGGAAAAAGACATCAACATCATGGATATGCATTAATAAGGTGAACAAGAGCAAGTATTTTTTCTCATTCATATCCATTTTCTAAATTTACAATAGCTTCAAGGTAAGTAAAATTCAAGTCACTATATAAGAATTACATACAACAGACCACCATTACATGACCCATCACGGTTTTCTGGCAGAGAAGAACAAAGCTGCAAAGTGCCAACCTGAAAAGTAGTTGATGAGAAGACTAATGGGTCTATACTCATCACAATCAGGAGAGGCGTCCACAAGCCGAATCGCAGCTTCGTCCTGGAAAATTTTCAAGCATTAACGTCCTACACATAGATATTCATAATGCCACAACCGTAGATCAGAGCTACGCAAAATTAAAGATGTATTTTTCTCAACAGTACAATGACGATATCATACTACTCTCATCTATTTTGAAAATAATTAGTGAAAGAGGTAGACACCAGACACCCATATTGAAGCAAACCGGGTCTTATTCAAGTTCAGAAATCCAGATAAAGTCCATGGATGTTGAAGAGAAATGGCTTGAGAATCTTAAAATCGAGACATGTGCGACAGCAATCTCAACACAACGAACCAAGAGAGCAACATACCTGCAGAAGAAGGATAATATGGGAGAACGTGCTCCCAAGGGGAAGCAGCTGTTTCACGACTTGTGTAGTGATATTAAAGGGCAGGTTAGCTATGACCTGCAAAAACCGTCCATTAAGTTTCCCTGAATTCCTTCCAAAAATTGGAAGGTCGAATTGTACGAGTATAGAAATCAAGCTTAAATCTAAAAAATCTGGATTCCCACAAAAGGTCATCTGAATACCTTAGCTCGGCGAGGAGGTTCTGATAAGCCAAAGCGCCTTTCCAAGGCTTCTTGCATGAACAAGGCCGCAGGCCATTTCACGAAATCCTCCTTGATAACCTGTCCTCAAAAAACGGTTGTGGTCAGATCCATGAGTCATATAGGCAAGCCTAAGCAAGTGAAACAACAAGGAAACTTATGTGCACATACCTCAACTTGACCAGTGTGACCAAATCGTTCACCAACCAAAACTGCCATGTCGGGATCCTGCTTGCAAAAAAGTAGGTATAGAATCATTGTCTATTGCTTGCCATAAAAACACAATCTTACTCTTCAAATTCGCCCAAAGTTCAATCGTTTTTGACATTACGGAACTCTTGGGTAAAAATCTCCGAGTTGGTTACATCATGCAACCTTAAATTAACAAATAATGACAAAGAAATTATGACAAAGTACGTATTAGACTASTAGTGAAGAGCTAGAGAAGTCCGCACCTTTTCCACTGCAATGATATTGGCACCCGCTTCTACAAGGGCATGGGTCAAAGAGCCTGTTCCTGGACCTATTTCCAGCACTAGATCGCCTGGTTGGATTCCCGCAGCCTCAACCATGTCAACGTTTACTTGTTCGTTCACCATATAATGCTGTCAACATCAAAGCAATTGATACAACCCAAAGAAATATACTTAGCAAAAAACTATTCACGGAGAAACAAAACATGAAAATCAAAACAAACATTCTTGAGTGACTCCGCTTGGATTTAAAAATGAACAAAAGGGCTGCCTTAAACATATAGGAAAGGAAAAGTATAGAGGACCTCGCGAAATATAGGGTATGGAAGGYGGCAAGCCAAATCTGAAGTATAGAGGTTCTAGTGTGTTCATTAAAAAGAAAAGTTCAATGAGATCAACCTTAGGGGACCTCTCCTTCATAAACTCCATAACCTCGTAGCGTTGCCAGAAAACCCTAATCTCTCCGGTCTACACGGATTGTGATTTATGAGGGTCTATGAAGCTGGGACCGGGAATCTTCATCTGTAACGGGGCTTCAAAGTATCGGGCCTGGGGGAAGAGACTATACAGCAAATATACTAGACTCTTCCTGCGGATCATCGCAAGAACAAACTAGCCGAACAACTACACCATATCTTGACTCTCTTGCTGTACCAGAACTGGCTCTTAAGATCAAATTCATTCATGTCTGGACTGATCAACTGCTTAACCTAGCTAGAAGCTCAAGTTTAACAAATTTTCGAAAATAGACTCAAAAATCAGCTACCCATTTTCTTTAACTTCTGCACTAATTCCTGAAAACTGACCGGGATATGAGTTGCCTGTGAGCGGAACCACTTGACAGGTAATTCAACGATTATGGCAACCAGTGTTTTGTGCGTGGCATCATGTAAAGATACTGCTTACACAACTCTTACACAACCAAAATAGCGTCGGAATAGAGACAATGAAGCTCTTGAGAGCGAAAGAATCATTGACGAATAATAAACTTACTTGGCCAAGCCATTTCTTAGGGCGGTGGTTCTGGGACTTGAGCGCTCTCAAAGTGCTATGAACGGCATCCCCTTTGCTTTGCACTGCACACGTAATTCGCAAGCAGGGGCTACGACATCTCACGCCAACGACTCCAAGAGGAATGTGAGTAGGGCTACAAATTCCCACACTCAGCGCCATTGGAATCTTCACTTCAGCATGCCAAGGAATGTCACAGTGCCAATCGCATATTGATACGTGCCCAATTCCAAAAGAAATGATCCTCGGGCTTCGTGCAAGTGTGGGGTTCAGCAACCTAATAGTATTGACAAAAGCTGAGAATGAATTGGAAAATAAAATTCTGCAGGTGGAACGTAATCTCTGGCTCTTCCACCTCGAGGAGATGAACTCGAAAGCGAAATTTCAAGGGTTTTAGGGTTATCATGTGATACTTGCACCAGGAGATGAAGATATGGCAGCGTGCATGAAACTTGGAATTGGCCACACCTCCGGAAAACCACGGAGGAAAAAATGCAGGCAATCAATCTAAACAGCGGGTCCCTCAGGTTCAGGGTTCAGGAGGGGTCTTCAGGCTCAGGAGGGGTCTTCAGGTTCAGGTGGGCCTCAGGTTCAGGGAGGGTCATCAATCATCCATTTGATGACTCTCGGACCTCGTAGTATGACAACCTCTGTTTTCTTACTAAACCCTCCTGTACGGAATATATGTACACTGAATATATGTACACTGAATAGGGGTATTAAGGGGACCCATAGTAATCAATTGACATTTCACACTATATAAATATCTACTTTTATTGTACATCAATAGTGACTTAAAGTGTCCGGGGGCTGTACATCATGTTTTAGACATCTACATTTCCCTCATTTAGTCCCCTTAATTGTTTGGTCCCCTTAATACCCCTATTCAGTGTAGCAAGGAATGAATGTAGCCCAGTTCAATGTGAATTAGTTAAGAATTTTTTAAGTGATCATACCAAGAATTGAACCCACTGGTGTCACTTGGAATTGTATAGGGTCATGCCCAAGGAGGAGGGGATTGTGGGAAAAATGGATCGATGACAAGGGTTGAGCTCGACAAGAAGGCGCATTTCTTCATGCAATCTCTGATGATGAGGACATTGCCCACCATAAAGTACTACCAAGAAATCAATAAAACAAGATGAACATGCATGATGAAAATTGGATATTGATGGAAAAAGTTGTAATGCCCAATTATGTTGGCAAAATTGCGTAATTGGGCATTACAACCTAATTGCGGACCAAACCCCACTTTGCAAAGTAAACGGGTGATTTGTTGTTGTTCGTTTACAATTCTATAATGGTCATCTAATTCAACTAAAATGGCCACAAATTTTTTTTTATCAAGGCAAAATGTCAAGGTAATAAAATGGTCAAAGCCTTTTCCTGGCTCAATCCCAAAACGTTCATGATCCTATTGTGGTCCCTAAATCCATCACATGTACACTTGAATAGTGCCATTGACACATTCTACAAAGGCTTGTTGCTTCATATATTCAGACAAGCTCCATTTAGGCTTCTTAGATGGCAATAAAAGGGTTGTTTGTTAAATGGAAAAATTTAATAGTTAGCCCCTAAATGCTCAAACTGTGCTTTTTTGGCATTTTAGCGATTTTGGGCAGCTCACTACAAATGGAGTTTTTATCATTTTTCTTTGAGGTTTTCACAAAACATGTGCCCGAGGAGTAGCTTTAAGGCTCAACAATTCTCATAACTTTTAACTACATAGTCAAAAAGTTATTGTGTGATATGTAGTTTTCATTGCTTGGTGGGCAGCCCAGGCAATGAAAAGAACTTCTTTAAAAATTGTTATTTTTTAAAATAAAAATTCGAAATTGGTTCTTTAGATTTATATCTAAGTGGAAAGCTTTGAATCATTCCATTTTGATCAATGAGTCAAAAGTTATGAGAAGTTTTAGTTTGGGGTAGATTGCGGCAGCTCCAAATCATTAAATTTAGTGACTCACAACGTAGTGAAAACCTCTAAACCTCAAAGTGTGACAAATTAACAAAAATGATTTTTAAATATAAATTTATTTTTTAAATTTTTTGAAAAATAAAAGATATGATTATCATCAAGCTAGCCATCTCCAATAAAAATTTCAAGTTTAGGGGATTTATACTTCAAAAGTTATTGAAGATTACAAGAGAGCGACACTATTTGTGATGGAGAATAGGACAGGCCTTTCTTGCAATGCCCCTGCAATGCACAGTGGTCACTCAAATGAGAGTAATGTTTGTAAGAAAAACAAGCATGGACTCATGTCCCAAGTGGCCATTTTCTCTTTGCTACTCCTCTATGAATTTGAGCAACCTATTCTCAAATTTTGAGGAGTTTTTCAACAATAACGTTTCAAGGAAATAGACTACTTTATAAATCCAATGGCAGTAGTTTCATCAAATTACAAGTTTAACTTCACTTTGTGGAATTTTAAAAAGTTGAATAGTGTAGTATAGCTCTAAAATGAAATTGAATGAATTCTAATGGCCAAATTGTTATGGAGTGCCTTGTAAGTATCGGGGACAAGCGAGGGTCCAGTTCACCTTGAACTAAAAGAAATTTTAGAAAATTTCAGTTAATTCTAAGTTTATAAGAACATCCTATACAAAAGGCCTAAGAAGAATGACCTAAGGAACTATGACCCCTTATTGCCCAGTCAAAAGGTAAATGTAAAAATCGCCCCCTATTTTGTGCCACATCAATTTTGTATTTAATCCCCTCCGCTAGCGAATTTGGGGCCTCTGATTGCAAATGTGAATTCAGAATTTCTGGCAAATAAAAAAATTTAACATTTTCTTTCCGGGTTAAAAACGGGGCAATAAGTGGGTCAATCCTCATTGACTCAATAAAAACCCATTCCAGATCTTTAAACGATTATTAAGGTAGGAGTCCACAAATAGAGCATCTAAACGCTGGAACTAAATTTTGATGAGGTAAAACATCTTGAAATATTTTTCAGTAAATTTTCCATAAAAGAAAAGTGAAATTGACATCTTACCCAAGTCATCTCATATTATTTGGAGCTTTGTAGAATTAGTTATAAAATTCTGAAGTTGAAAGGGCATAAGGCTCTAAAATAGAGCACCTCCTAAAATGTACTTTTTCTGTACATTGTTGAAGGCTTTAAGAAGCAACATGTACAATTAGTGTACATTTAAGGAGGTGCTCCAATTTAGAGCCACAACACTTTTAGAACCTTCTACATTGAATAGGGTACTACAAGGACCAAACAATTAAGGGGGTTAATTGAGGGAAATGGTAGATGTTCAAAACATGATGAACAACCCCAGCAGACATCAGTCACTTGCACACATAAGTCACTGTTGATGTACAACACCAATAAATATTTATATAGTGTGAAATGTCAATTAATTACTATGGGTCCCTATGGGTCCCCTTAATACCCCTATTCAGTGTACCTTAGTGTAGGGGTTAAGAGACCTGTTGCATTTTGTATGGCTAGACAAGGTTCCACTGAATCCTCAGTTCCTCACTGCAGTGAGGCGGGTCTGCAGCCCGCCACTTCGGGCTTCCGGCACGCCGTACTCGTCCAGTACGGTGCAGTCCTTCTCAGTACTTGCGTTCGGCCCAGTTTTGGGTGCGAGGTACTATCCAATTCCAACCCGGCGGAGCTTCTTAATTTTCTCCAGCGGTGCGGAGTGCCTCCGCAACACAACACATGCAAGGCGTGGCTCCCAAATTTTTCCCACAAATAGACCAAAGAAAGTGTCTTTCATTTAATGCGCCAGACGGAGGTTCAAAATTTGCGCTTTTGAATTAATTCCAGAAGCCCCAGCTGGGCCAGTGTCAATTGATAAAAGAGAGTCAACAATAAGATCTCGTCTTGTTCAATAACATTATGTGCCTTGCTGCCGCTCATGTGTTCGAGGTGGAGCTGGTTAATTCGTGATTCACGCGTTACCTTCGATTCGACATGCAGTGGTCTTCGGGTTATGATCGAGCGTGTCTGAAAAATTGGGCTTGCATTGTACAGTACCGAAGGGGATCATGCGTGCCTGCACAGCGATCGCGTTTCAGTCATCGAATGTTTTAGTAATGTCCTCATCCTCTCACTAATTCGTGTGGAGGAGTATTTTGTCAAAATGCTGCTAAACTTCTTCACCAGACCGAGCTTTCCCGGCACTTTAGATACATGATTGAGAGAAGATATTCGTAACGATGAACGAAACTGATTTGTCTTATTAAAGTAGTGAGCGTGCAAAACCAGTGTGGCCCAGTGTCAGTACAAAATTTGATTTTGATTGGCGGAAATTGGCATCTAGGATAATTGTATTTCCACCTACTCTAATTTTTAAGATGTGAAACATCGGTAAATTAGTGCCGGTGTGCACTTGGGACCAAGGCAAGAAAATATAAAATCTCAGCACTCTCATAGGGCCAATTTCTACGCTCTTTGGCAATAGGAGAGCTCAAAAATTGTGCTACATGAACGAATACACACCGTGGACCATACCATATACATTTCAAGCAGAGTACACTGGAAGTGTACGAGTTCCTGGGTGGAGAATGTCTTCAACGTACTCACTCTAAATGAAAATATGGAGTGAAAAAATGAAAACCAGGAGATTCCTCTGAACCTTCCCCCCTCAGTTTCCGACTCAGCAATGAAGTTATAATTGAATCTCCCCCCCAGTGACCCCACGAGATTCCACCCTGGGCTTTTCATTCAAGAGATGATTCCAAAGTTGTCACGCAGTAGTTATCCAATTAATAGAATCCCTGCCACACGTACAAGGAAAAGATGAGAGAAACACTAGACGGACAATTACCTCCATTCTTAACGCAAGGGACTGCAGGGGTGAAGACGGAGACCAATGTCGTAATGAAACTCCCTGAAACAACCCCTGAAATAGCTCCTGAAATAGCGCCTGAAATAGCCCCTGCCAGAGTATCAGAGAATGTTCCCATTGTTACCGGCAACTTGATAGACCTCAGTGACGACCTGAAAGGTTTGGTGAGCCACATCGCTGCACAAGAAGTCCTCCTCGCCCGGAACGCGGCGCTCGAGATCATGCAACTCCGGAGCGACTCTATGAACGCGCAGGAGGGCGCGACTCCGCGGCCGCAGGGACCCATGTACGTGAGAACGCGCTCTGGGAAGTCGACGGACATCGGGAGATAAGTTAGGCTAATTCATGAAATAGTAAGTTTTTATTATTATTGTTGAGCCAGCCGGCTGGTTTCTGTTACGGTGATGGGCTCCGTTTCTAGCGAACATACAGTATGTACAGGCAAGCCAACTAAGGTAGGAGGTCCTAAAATGAAGCACATTCTAAAACCAATCAGGCTCTCAAGTTACATTTTGCACTCTCCAATGTACAAGCAGTCTACATTTGAGGAGGTGGTCGGTTATAGAGCCCATTGAAATGCACTTTTCTGCAACTTCAAAAGTTCATAACTAATTCCACAAAGCTCCAAAAAAATATGAAACGACTTGGGTTAGATGCCAATTCCACTTGTCTTTTAAGGAAAATTTACTGAAAATTATTTCAAGTAGTTTCACCTTGCCAAAATTCAGCTTCAGCCCTTAAATGGGCAGAGCGTTAAATTGTGCCAACGAAACTATTACCTGTAGGGTAATGTTTGAGGGTAAAAGGGTAAAAGTAAATAAAGGCCCCCTAGATTTAGCCGTCACTAGGGTATGTTCTCTAGCCCCCCAGCTAATGTGGGGTCTCTGATTGCAAATATGAATTCGGAAATTGCAAAAAATAAAACATTCCTGCGTTTTCCCCAGCAGTAAATCTAGCCTGCGGGGCCAATTCGTTGGCACGATTTAACGCTCTGCCTTAGATGGGCGCTTTATGGACCTCCTACCTTACTGCACGCTATTTATATTTGATCTTCATGATTCCACCCTGACAGCTCTATTAATTTCTCTCCTGGGTTCCCAACTACCGGTATTGGACTATGTCGTAGGTTGACAGCAGTCTTGTACTCTTGTGTGTTACAAGCAATGGTCAATCATATGGCAAGTGGGCAGGACTTTGTCATTTCGGAAAAGATTTTGTCATGATTTCAGATTTCGTAGAAAAGAGGGTTGAGTGTAGACAGGAATATTCTTCGGGGATCCTATTGTTTCCCCTTCGGCGATCGGAAAAGCAAATTCTAGCAAACTCTTGCTTGTTCGTCGTTGTTTCCGAGCAAGTCAGCATCTGACACTGCTAGATCGGTTACATTGTCATTATATATTGTCCAATCATTAAAGAGCGGATTTTTCTATCATTCTGCAATTTTGTATTCGGCGGATACATAACTTAGTTTATGGCACTATGACATTCTTTCTGGTGAGTTAATAAGATGCTGTAGTTAGAAACTGTTCTTGTAACTTTGGGTCCATTATGTTTCGGTTTGGTATGTGGTGCACTATGCCTTGTTGTGGGTGCATGCCAGAGTTGATCACAACTCTCATGAGATACTAACTTTTACATTTCATCGAAAAACACTAATTAACACACGAAATCTAAAAAGATGGAGATTTTGAATTCGAAGTCCATCCCTGACAGAAGCACTACTCTCTTCAAAGAACCCAATTAGGTTACACAATTGTGAACACTCACTGCAATCACATGCTCGCGCAGACTACTACACTGCAAATTCCTTTCTCACAATCTTAATATGGCTAAACTGACAATTGTATTGGTAAACTATCATAGACCCTGGTCCCTCGATCTGCTGGAAGCAGCCGCACTTTTAGGCTGGCTGGGTAGTAAGCTCTTCTTCAAGAACGGAAGTAATTAAACATGAAATTGTACATGTCGGCAGCCCTAGGCGCCTGCAGAGCCCAAGTTATTGTCAGCATTAGGGGTAATGAACTATCCCCGACTTAAAGCGAGAATAAAGATGCATTCCGAGTTCAGGGCCAGGAACTCACGAATTAAATGCAAAATTGACTCTCTCATCTAATTAAGTTGAGAGTCACCCCTCGAGGAAAGAAGGGGTAGACTCTCTCTCATCTAATTTTAAACTGAGTAAAAGAGAAGGGTAGACTCTCTCATCAATGTTGAAGTTGAGAGTGTCAGGGGTGACCATAATCTAATTTAAACTTGAGGTCGACTCTCTCTCATCAAGGTTTCGGACTTGAGAAAATTAAGGGATGTGGTGTCCGACTCGCGCAAGATTGATTACAAAAGAATCTAATTCTTCTTTACGGGGTAAGGATCAGTTTTCGTAAATTCCGAAGGAGTTGCCCTCAAGAATGTTAAGATGAAAAGGACACGATTCCAACACTCGCCATACAAATTGTTTACACAATAACCATGTTGGTTATGGCGCCATACCTCAATCGCATTGCTAGCTTGACCAAAGTAGATTAGTCTGCCACTGGAGAGCAGTGTCAAGTTGTCAAAGAGCTCAAAAACCTCACTGCTGGGTTGATGAATGGAGGCAATAATAGTGCGTCCATCTCGAGCCAAGTTCCGCAACGTTGTAACCACAAAAAAAGCAGCAGCGCTGGACACACAACCATCCACCACGTGCAAATTGAACCCTCAAAATCCAACGATTCATGATTATAAAGCAAATGTCTAATTCAATCAATCGCATTATGACGACTTCATGTTGGTCCAAATTTTACACAACCAGAAGCAGCTTCTGGTGGCCACCAAAAACAATCGTCAGAAGAAAGTACCTTTGTGATAATACTCAAAATTGCTAATATCATTCCATTGGCGCGATTCAGAGATTCAAAATTATGATATTCAAACACTATGATTATTGCTTGCTAGAGGATTTAACAGCGCAGATTAAAAGATTACTGTACGGAACTAGATCCAGACCCAATGAGGATTTACAATTCACGGTGCCTCCCTTACACGTGCCAATGTTGTGAATTTCCGCCAATGGAGCGAAATTGCGAATTCTATCAGAATTTCTCAGAATTTGACGAATTTGATCAGATTTCGGGTGCAATTTTCAAACGTCTGACAGCGGAATTTGATAGGTCGCCCAAACCTGTCTAATCCGCTGGTGGGTTCATCGAGGAAGAGGAGCCGGGGCCTTGTGAGAATCTCCAAGGCAATGCTAAGMCGCCGCTTCTCGCCCCCACTCAAGCCGCGCAAGTGCCAGTTGCCCACGGGTGTGTGGCGGCAGTCGAAAAGTCCCATCTCCTGAATTGTGCTGTCCACAATCTCTTTTTTCTCATCTCGTGACACCGAGCTGGGAAGCCGCAGATTGGCGGAGTAGTAGATCGTCTCCCGCACTGTCAGCGTTCCTATGAGGTCGTCCGTTTGAGTCACGTAYGCCTGAGGAGCAMACATGCAATGAGGGTCCCATCMATCCAGGGCTCCAGTCGRAAAAAGTTGCAATTCATTACAAGAATACACCCCCACAACAACACCAAAAATGATGCCAGMTGATAACACTTTATCATGATTCTACGAGGAACAATGTTCTGGAACCTTTGGGCTGAAGCGTGTTCTAAAGTTTGCATCTGAAGAATGTTGCTCAACCATGTTCTAAAACGTTGCATGGTTGCTGATAAACATTACTAAAATCTCCGAGTTCTTGGTGATTTGGTATGAATTTTGTTTGACTTACAGCGGTTCCGTACGACAAWGTTGTTTTCCGGCGACCGTTCAGTAGCACTTGTCCTGTTTGCGTTGCGTTTTGCGCTAGCCTTCCTGTCAAAACCCACCATCAGGAGCGCAACTCTCACATTAGTAAATTATGCCCCCTACCGACAAACAGATATATCGACACAGCTGCAGCTCCGAATTGGCAAACCAGCCATAACATTCTAAACTTTTTCTATGACTGCACTCATCTTTAAATACTCTTCATCTGATGAAAGAACAGGATATGATTTGGATTCAATCATGCAGTACGTATTAAYAGCTGAGAATGGTGCACATCAGAATGTTACTTCTGCTTGCTCACGTGTGTCACTCTAAAAGTCAGCATGCACTGCTCTCAGCGATTTATATAGCTACAAGTAGTCTACATCACTATCTAGTCCAAAGTATTATTCAAATGATGACAAAGAGATGGAAAAAATTATTGATGAGTACCTTGATAAATTATTTGTAATATTAGATTATTGTGATGAATAAAATGACAGGGTACATGGTAAATTTCTTAAATTTGTAGAGATATTGTTAAAAAAATGTTAGTAGAAGTCTATGGTAATACTTACACTTACTATTTTATTTAAGAATATGTTMTTGTTAATTGACCTACACTTAGTAGTAATTGAAAAATGGTAATGGTAATCTTTACAACCATGAGAATATGTGAGCATACCTTTTSAAATCATAAAGAAGGAAAAAATAACTAAAGAATAAAATGAAGCTTAATACTYTGGATACATTTGTGATGGTTGCTTCATACCAAAAAGGTCAAAGCTATCAAATGATTTAGCACCTTTGATACATCAACCAATATGAAATATTACAAAGTCATCGATTGAATTGAACGTACTCTTATATTGATAGCAATGGATTGGTGACAATGAAATTCAAATAGATTTTGTAAACTTCAATATATAAAAATAACTTCTTTGAAGTTTTCAACATATGTTTTTGAATGATAGGATTTCATCGATTAGACTTTTAGGCAACACATTTCCTTATAGACAAGTCCTCTTTTTCTTACTTGATTACTTATAATCTATGTATGTATGCCTCATATATAAAAAAAATATTTGAAGATAAATTATTTCCATAATCTTACAAGCCCAAAGGGCAAAAACATTTAATCATCCATATGAAAAACAAGTCCACTATCAAAAAACTTGAAAGAGCCCATCTATTTAAAATAGTGGCTTTGCTAACATACTTCCTAACATTTTTCAATCATTGTATATGATCCCATTTAAGCCCAAAGTGGATACTTTTGGATTAAGATTTCGGGATGGAAAATTTTGTAAATAATGACAATTGTTACTATGGAGCTTAATTTTACAAGCAAAAAATTCCAATTTTAAATTCTTTACCATCTATCAAGTCTATGTGATCAAAGTAAGCAAAATTCTAGTATTTGCCAAAACACATCAACTTCAAATTTTAAAATATATTAGAGTATGCAGATTTTAATTTTCATATTTTAGCATGATGTAGATGCCTAGTTGAAAATTACTACATCAAAAATCATAATTGTAATTTACTTTGTGAAAAACTTATACCCTGCATTACCATGATCCTTCTATAATCAACAAAATGATATATTTAATTAATGTGTAGTTAACATGCTACACACATATAAATCTARGTATATATAATAATAATGATAATAGGAAGAAAAGTTCACGTGTTTATAAAGCAATGAAAGGTCCAATAAAAATATTTTACATTCTTTCACTATAGTATATATCATTATATAAATTACTTGCATATTAAATATTTAATGAGATACAATATACCATCTAATATTTCAACAAGATATCATTGAAGAATACATCCAAAATTTAGAAAAGACTTGTTATAGAAACCAAACAATGGATTGTTGTATAAAATAAAAAAGGAGAAAATCCTTTCAAAGTGCAATTTTTATAGCCTAAAAGTTGAATATTTTTTCCATTGCCCTCAATGAGCAATTGAAGTGCCATAGCCTCAAGTACCCCCAAAATTGCGAAGTGGCAACTCTTGACTAGTCCTTCAATAATTATAAAAACTGAAATTTTGGAGTCAAAATGCTCAATACTTCATGGAAAATGCAATTGAACTAGCATATTTGTGCAAATAAAAAATTTGTATTTGCAACAAAAAAATTGCATCTAAAAATTTAATTTGCACGTATACAAAGATAAAAGTCAAGACACAACAATTGATCAGAACCACAATTTGGTTTAAGATACTTTGAGGGTTATATTTGGATGAAATTCATCCGTTCTATGCACGGTTCTATGTAACTTCCAAAATAAGCTTTTGTAACACTCATAATCCATCTAGTGGATCCCAAAGCTTGAGCATCAATTTGAATGACAGCCGAATATCCAATAAAAGAATTTCTTCCTTAAGGTGAGGTCCTAATATGCTCAACTCATACAAACAATGATTCCTTGCCTTGAGCCAATATTCACATGCCTTCAATAGTGTTATGGATTACCACAAATTCTAGTAACAATGTTATGTTGTCAAATTGTATCTCACATAGTGTTCTAGCAAATAACCAGATTATCTTAAATTATTTTTTAACCTTAGTTAGGATACCCCTATACGAGGGTCAAATTTGGCATGAATTAAGTTTTTTTGTTTTGAAGTGCCACTTATAATCTTTTGGTTGGCGTAAGGTAGCATGGACCTTTCAATACGTGACATAAAAATTTCATTATGGCACCTCTCTACTAAATCTAACCTCCATGTACAATACTTGTTGTTTTGAGGCATGAAATTGCATTTAAATACTTTTATTCAAAGCAAGGCTAACGTCTTTATTTATTTTTTAACAAATCCAACTTTTGGTTCTATAAATTAAAGTTGGCTTGTTTAACCTCTAAAGTTTTTTCACTATGTTTTCACCAAAAGCACATCAAGACTACCATTTCTAGTATAAGTACCAAATTTTAGAATAAAAAAACTTCTTAGACACATGTAACCATAGTATCTTATGGTAAGCTAGTTCGTGAATATGTAGGAAATTTTTTAGAAATGTCCACCATGTAGATTGGAAGATATTAGTGTCTGAGTTTATATATACCCCATTTTCTAGTTGTGCTAGAGCATAAGCAACTACACTTCACAAGTTCAAATTTGTATAAAAAAATAGTAAGTAGAAAGACTTAGAAAATTATTCAAAATATGGAATTATTAAAATTTAGTTATGGATTTGAAAAATACCAATCCCAACGTTTGTAATGTTATTATAAACAATCTGAATCTAATGTTTTTATTTTTTTCTCAAAAATTTTGAAAATTGAGTTCAATAACGGACTTCAAAGTTTATTTTAGCATAGAGATTCCGTAACCACCTGCAAACTAAAACTCCTCATATTAACTTTCATCTCATTGATAAAAATAGAATGATTCAAAGCTTTTCATATGTATATATAAATTTAGGAAACCGATTTGAAATTTTTATTTCTTAAAAATGTGCTTTTTCCATAATATTTTTTGACCTATCGGAGCTGCCCAGAGATTAAAAAAAAATACATATCATACAATAACTTTTAACCATGTAGTCTAAAATTATGTAAATTGTTTGGCCTTCAAGCTACTCCTTGGGCACATGTGTGAAAATTTCAAAGAAAAAAATTTAAAATTCCATTTGTAGTGAGCTACCCTATCTTGTTATGTTGCCAAAAAAAACTCAATTTGGTCTTTTAGGGAATAAAGATGCCCTTCCAAAAWCTTTAAGTGAAAATCTCCACCAATTGCAAGTCCAATGTGTCTAAATTGGAAGAAGTAATTTTAGACCTTTGTATATGTGAAGTTTTGTTTTTCAATAGTTTAGGAAAAAACTTGAATGTTCTATAACTTGTGCATTTTAATAAACAAATAGGAAAATGGATTGGAAATACATAAAAGAATTTAATCAAAAACACTTTCACACACATCTTTAAACAAATTTAAAATAGAATGTGGTACTCAATGAGTGAAAAAACTAGTTTGCCATTAACTTATGCAAGAGATTGAAAATTGTCAATCTCAACGATGAGAATGTTCTAGCAAACAATACATATCATGTATTCTTCTTCTTTTTGAAAATAAGAAAACTAAATTCAATGAAGAATCACATGCATTGATGCAAAAAAAGATATTTGAAAGCTACCAACATGTGTAGCTGTGAGAAACATTTCAGTGTTGTCAAGTTTGAAACCCTCCCAAGAGGTGAATTTGTTTTCTTTGTGACGAGATCACCTCTTTGTTGATAATATGTGAGCTAAATTTCAAGGTCAAAAAATTTTCACACAAAAATATATTTGAAATTCACCAACAAGTGTCATTGTAAGAGACAATTTCACTATTGCCAACTTTGACATCCTTCCAAGGTAGAAAATTTGTTTTTTACCATGAAATGTTTAACATAAGATCACCTCTATGTTGAGAACATATGTGCCAAATTTCAAGTTCAAAATATTTGACCAACAAAAATGGCACTATTAGTGCCACGTCAGCGCCACACCAGATTGACTATTTTTTAAATGTTTTTTATTTTTTTAACAATTTTTTATTCTTTTGTATTAGCACTACGGGGTGCCGAAAATGAAGTCTTAACAACCCTCTGCAAGGTTGAAAATTTTCCTAATGCCATGGCCACCGGTTTGTCCTTCAAGAATTAAGGTCTTACATCTATGACCAATTAACCCCTAAAAATCTTTAATTTGGATTGTACTATCACTTATACTACAAATAGTTTCTACAAATAGTTCATTGAAAGGATCTTTGCCACCACATGCTCTAAATTTTACCATAATTTGCTTCAAGCATCCATAAGTGAAATTTCTTGAGAATGCCATCTTGCATTTAATCCGTAAGGTCCCGAGGCCATTTGTATATCAAAAACAACTCAAAACTGCCGCCTTTGCTGAGTTCATCCAAGAAAGAAAAAAAAACGTTTTTTTTTCCAAAATCTAACCATAACATCTTATATTTCATTTGTTTGGGATCATGTGGTAAAAATCTCATGAAGTTTGACCATACGGATTGAAAGATATTAGCATTCAAAGTTGAAAAAAAAGAAGTTTTTTAAACGCTGATTTGCAATTGCAAATGACTTTAACTACCATTTGTGGAATTTTTTTGCACTATAGACTTTGATTTTAAAAAGTTTCATGTTGAATAATTCAATTAAGAGTCTAAGATAAAAGAATCAAAAAATACATACTTGATTTTCATTCTTTAAAAAATTGTTAAGTAGAATTAGGTTTAAGATTGAACAAAAAACTATTTGGTTAATAGCTCTAGGATGGTATTGAAACATGATAATCCCAATAGTAAGATTTTTCCAGCAAGAAAACTTAGGCGTATCAAACATTTTTTTGAAAAATTGTGAAAAATGCATTTAAAAATGAAATTTGTAAGTTATTTTTTCTATAAGATGCTTTGATTGCCCAAAAACTAACTTTCACATAACAAATCCAAATGGAATGAATCAAAGCTCCCCATGTGTACAAAATTACAATCTACAAGAAATTTATTTTTTAATTCTTTTTGTGTGAGGTGGTTTATGCACGCCACACCTAAACAAGGACATTTTGTGCCATAACTTTTGCTCTCAATTGCCGATTGAAATATGAATTATATTCCCACAAACCTAATGTGTTTTCCTATCTTCACAAAAAACTCAAAAACTCAAGATAAATATTGAGACCGTACAGACCTGCCAAAAATCCATTTTGTCCCTTGAGTTGACAATGTGACTTTAGAGGTCAAGGTAGGATGTCCACAAAGCGCCTGTTTAAGAGCTGAAAATAAATCTGGGGAGATTGAACTTCTTGATGAAACAATAAACTCTCCTTGATAGACAATTGGAATTGGTATCGAATCCAAGATGTTTTGTATTTTTTTGAGCTGCGTGGAGTTAATTATGAATTTTTGAAGTTGAAACACAAACATTGCCCTCTAAAAGCATTTTCCTCCTACAGTGTACAATATAC
Organism: Pleurozium schreberi; assembly: GCA_006891605.1. Taxonomy (NCBI): domain Eukaryota; kingdom Viridiplantae; phylum Streptophyta; class Bryopsida; order Hypnales; family Hylocomiaceae; genus Pleurozium; species Pleurozium schreberi. The sequence goes on along the minus strand of VACF01000550.1, from coordinate 212,037 downwards.
TACTTACACCTCGTTGTTGCAATAAGAAAGCAAATTGTACCTYTGCAATAGCGGACRCTTTTAGAGSTAGTCTARTAMTARTAACTTGGCACACTTAAGAAAAGTGTCGGTTTTGGGGTACCCACCTTCCTAGTGAAGCAACATTCAAATACCTKACTTTTGGTGAGGGTTTTTGATGTGAGGTCTTTAGCAAAATCTGATGAATGCATTAAGTTGTATTGTACGGTAGGGTACCAATCAAAATGGCGTTTTGGCATTCGCAATGAAAGAAATTTCATTATTGCGAACTTTAACACCCTCATGAAGGTTGAAAATTTGTTTGTTTCCAATGAATTAAAAGAATGGAAAAGATCATCTCTACGTTACTAATATATGTGACAAATTTCAAGGCCCAAAGAATCACACAAATAAAAGATACTGAAATCTACCAACATGTGTAGCTATCAAAAAAATTTCATTGCTGTCAACTTTGACTCCCTCTTAAGGGCTAAAATATTTATTTTTGCCATGAAATTTTTTTCACACTTGAGATCACCTCTATATTGATAATATGTGTGCCAATTTCAAAGTCAAAAGATTTTCATACAAAAGGAATTTGAAATTTACTAACAGGTGTCATTGTATGAGAGAATTTCACTATTACCAACTTTGACAGCCTTCTAAGAGTAGAAAAATTGGTTGTTTCCATGAAATTCTTTATACAAGATCACCTCTATATTGAGAACATATGTGCCAAATTTCAAGTTCAAAATATTTGACCAACAAATGATATTGGAAATCTACCAACATTTGTAGTTTTAAAAATGATTTTTTCAACCCTTGGTATAGTCTCATTTTGTAGGTCAAAGTTTGACACYGATGTAAATAAATCATTCTACATGTTGGTAGATTTCTAATAATTTATTTTTGGGTGAATCTTTTGAACTTGAAGCTTGGCACACATCTCAATAACATAGAGATGATCTAATTACAAAAAATTTATGGTAAAAAATCAAATTTTCAGCCTTTGAGAGGGTGTCAAAGTTGGTAGTAGTGAAATTTCAAAACATGTAGAATTCTTAATCCTTAAAGGATAGACTGGTGACCGTGGAAACGACAATTTATGATACCGTGGCAATCACTAGTTTAAAATTTTCCAAAAGTACTCATTGGAAGTCAAAGTACAGTAGAAGATCTTCCCTTTCCACCCGGAATTCCGTGGATGAATAGTTTCACTTCTATGCTATATAATTTGATTCTCTATCATTCATCGGACGCAAAACGTCCACCTTGTCATTCAAGGGTTAATAAATGCCTCCAGAACCACTTGATCCACATGAAAGACAGTACAATTGCTATTTGCACCTGGAGCACCTCTGAAGTTTGGCCAACCACCGATACATGTAAGGAGGCCCTTATAATACTCACCCAGCCAATCGGAAGTGATTACAAGTTTTGTGAACACAAACACAAGTGTGCACACAAACACAAGTGTGAACACATCCGTTTGTACTTGTACACTACGCTCCACTGGCCCTTGAATGAGTGTCAGTGAGAACTGAAGAATGTGGCCATGCTGTTACTGATCGCCTGCCGCTGTGAATGAAGGGGTTGTACCTTACCGACTTCTCACCTAACCTACAACATGTGCAGCAAACAAGTAATTTATACGCAATTGGGGCCTTGTTTTCTACTCTCCTGCCTGCCCGGACTTGCAAGTTGCAACCCCACATGAATCACTTTTTTAATGTTACTTTGGACTCAATCAGAGTCCACTTTTGTGTTAAATTATCGAGGACTCAAATAAGGTACATAGAATAGGGGACCCATATTAATTGATCGACATTTTGCACTATATAAATGCTTGCCTTTGTTGTACATCAATAGTTACTCAAGTGTATAGGGGTTGTACATCATGTTTTAAACATCTATAGTTTTTCACAGGAAGTCCTCTTTAATTGTTTGGTCTCCTTAAAACTCCTACTTGGTGTAGTTGTCTCTACTTCTAAAGTAGGTCCCCCAAAATCACCACTTTTTGCTATTGTGTCAAGTTACTACAACTTGGGGCGTCAAATTTTTTGTAGTATCTTGTCAACAAGTGAAAGGAGGTTTCAACACACCAAAAAACACAACATTTGGATATTGTATGCAAATGTTGTAAAGGGTCAAAGTTTGTTTTGGTAGATGTTCTCAAATTGTTTCTTAAACTTGTGTACGTATGGTTTTGGAGATGTATACAAAGTGATTATGGCAGGTTTTGATAAGGTGCAAAGTTAGGTGTATCGACACTATTTAGAGGATCTCTACACTTTTTGTATGAGTTGCATTTTTATTGTACTAGAAATGTACAAACAATATACAATTTGAGGAGGTGGGACCTTAGAGCCCTATACCAATTCAACATCAAAAAATTCATAACCAATTCCACAAAGCTCCAAAGAATATGAGATGACTTGAATTAGATGTCAATTTCATTTGTCTTCCAAAAAGAATTGAATTCAAAAAGTCCTACTTCGGCAAATTCATTTTCAACTCATTAATGGGTGCTTGAGGAACCTCTTACCTTAACATCTAATTTGAAGTGTCCTCAAATTTTTGGTCCTTCTTAACAAATAAATCCACAAATAGTCAAGTGAACAATCATCAAGTAGAATAAAGGACAATGTAGATGATTTCAAGGGCCACTGGACATTCTAGGATTGATGTTAAAAGAGTATTGTGAAGGGCTTGGAGCACTTATCATCCATATTTGAAAAATGTCAAACCCTTTTGAAGGCAAGGTGGAGTAGATGTTATGAGCAATAAGGTTTTACAGGCTTGATGATACAAAATTAGCTTTAGTCTGACAACTATTATGTATTCATATAGCATTGTGAGGTGGAAAGGGGTTTTACCACTTACCTTTTGAACATTTGAGGAGATTAGAATTATCACTAATAAACACACTTAATCCGTCAAGGCCTAACAACTTCTTGATAATAGAGGTTTTCAATTAGTCATCTTACTTTGATATTCTTTTACATATGAGTGTGTTTGAGATTTTTAATTTTAACAATACAAATGTAAAGAACGCTTTGTCCAATATGCATGGAATCAATTGTGGAAAATGTTGACCATTGTATTTTTTTATTATAATAATTTTGGATGATCAACTGATAGGCAAAAAATGCAACCTTGGGAGAAGTAATAAATGAAGTAAAATCATAAGAAGATGAATAATATTTTTCTGACCTCCCCCCTCCAAATTGTATTGGAATCTATGTAGTATTTTTAAAATTAAAAAATTGAGAAATAAAAAGCTCTTTCAAATTTGTACACATTTTTTTGAACAAGAGTAGAAAGCCAAAATCAATCAAATTGGATCCTACAAAAATTGTAAAAATTTATATATGCATTAATTTTTTTAATTTGAAAATTGATAACATGGGCATTTTGGGGGATTATTTTCAAAAATATTGGATTCATTCTAATTACCGTTATAGGTATAAATAACTATGCAAAAATATTGGGTTCACTTAAGGTATGTTTCCACTTGCTCTTTGCCAATCTCTTTGAAATGACTTTAAAATATGGTATTAAGAACTATGTTTGTTGAAATTTCACACATACAATCTCTCTTGATATCTAAACCAACCAATTTTACAAGATATAGTGACTTACCTTAGCATTTGTCAATTTGAGCTACTATTGGCAAACACTTCTTGGAAGCAAGTAGAAATGTTATCAAAGTTTAGCCATTTTACCTACCAACATAGTTATATGGTTTTAATTCAAGTACTAGGAAACTAATTAAAATTAAGATTTTAAGATTTTGAAAGTTTAAAGTTCAAATAAAAAGTTTAAAAATAAAAAAGTAAATTAAACTTTTGTTCAAACTAAAATTAGAAGTAAAACTAGAAAAATTGAACATTTTTTATATCAAAACTAAAGTAAAATTTACAATGAGTGAAAATATCATTTTTAGCCAAAAGTAAAAGTTTATCATCTAAAGCTATAAATATTGTATAGTACATTGTTTGTGCATATTACAAATTTTGGTTGCTTAAGTGGATATATAATATTTAACAATCATACCAAATAGTTCATGATATCAAAATGACCATTTCTATACTAACACATGGAAAAAAGAGAATTCAAAGCATGCAATTACCAATCATAATTGGCACTATTTTCTACTTTTTATTTTTAAATGTAATGTTGGTTTCAAAACGAAAAGAATTAAGACTTATCTTATCAAACCTTATAATTTGTTGGATCGGTTTAGGAATCACAACCATCCTTATACCTATATTTTCAAGACAACACCTCAAAAATAATATATTTGGATATGATATCAATAAGAGAGGACTACATGAAGGCAATGTTAAAATTCCGGAAGCCATGGGTTTAATTGTTGGAGGAGTATTTCTGGTAATTTACTTCTTTTTTGAAGTATACCTCAATCCTCAAGATTTTAGCCATAAATACCGATTTTGGTCATCATTTTTTACTATTGCGTTTGCATTGTCCTTGGGATACATTGATGACATTAAGAACTTGCCATGGAAAGCAAAGATATTCTTACCAATAATTCCAGGTTTAGTTTTATTCATAACATATACAGGAGGTACAACAATTTTAGTTCCAAAGATTCTACAATCATTTAATATTGAGCCGCTCTATAATTTGGGGTGGATCTATAAAGCATGCATATTCTTAATTTTAATATTTTGCTTCAACTCCATCAATATATATGCTGGAATCAATGGTTTGGAAGTTGGTCAATCTATGATCATTACACTTGCAATCATAATTCACAACACTATACAAATTACATATAATGTTGCACCCCAAGCACACATGTTCTCAATACGTATGATGCAACCATTATTGGCAACATCACTTGGATTGTTGATCTTCAATTGGCATCCGGCTTTGGTATTTGTTGGCGACACATACACATATTTTGCAGGAACAACTTTAGCAGTGGCTGGCATTCATGGGCACTTTTGGAAAACTATGTTTTTCTTTTTTATACCACAACTTTTGAATTTTTTGTATTCTCTACCTCAATTGTTCAAAATTGTACCATGTCCAAGACATAGACTACCTCAATTTGATAAGGAATCAAAACTTCTTATAGGTAGTAATGATATGAACCTTGTAAATCTAGTGCTTCGATGGCATGGCCCATGGTCTGAGAAGAAATTGTGTGCATTTCTCCTCTCATTCCAAGTTTTGTGTTGTATATTGGTATTATTATTTGCAAATTTTATTAATTAATCAAGTGTTATCAGTTATAAGAATAAAATTCAAACCATAACAAATGGGCTTGTTTGAAGAATTAGAGACCTTTAAAAATATATACAATCATATTTAAGATTCATTAGAACAAATATTTATATAAAATTGGGATATTTTGGATTTCAAAGACTTATTTAGTCATTTGAAGTAATATAAAATACAAAATTACAACATGATTTCGAAGGCTAATTTAGTCATTTGAAGTGGAGTAAAATAGAAAGTTACACTACCAAGGTAGTTGCACTATATTATTCTAGAGTTTTAGTTGTTTATGTTAAAAATGGTATGGAAATTTATTCTTGAGCACTGATATAGAAACATGAAAGAAAAATATTGAATGCATAAGGCTTGAGGTTTGATAGGAAGTTGAGTAGAAAATTACTAAATTGTAATTTCTATGTTGCAAATTGTTGAAAAACAAATATGTGAATTTTTCTCTTTGCACTTGTAGTAAGGTAATTTTGGAATTCTTATGATCTTTTGAAGCATTAATTTCATGAATTATTTAATATCAAATTTAGAACGGAAGGTTCTGTATAGAAACACACCACTATTCCATGCTGGTGCCATGTCTGCGCTACATCAGATTGACTACTTTAAATTTTATTTATTTATTAAATATTTTTTTCATTAAAAAATATTATTATTTTTAATAATAAAACAATATTTCATAAAATAATATTTTTTATTTTTCTGTATTTACAATGCCAAAAATGAAGTTTTAGTAGCCCTCTGCACGACTGAAATTTTTCCTAATGAGAATAAATGAATAATTAAATTCAATAAGCTTAGTCCAACTTCAACAACTACAAGGTGACAACACCTAAATGCATTTGCATAAGGTTTTGAGCATGCTTCCTATTATTGAATTGAAAAAACTTTTGCAATTTCAAAAACAAACAAATTTTTGTTGGGTATTGTTGGGTTTTGTTAGTAGTAGAAAGGGGATTTTTAGAATACATTTTTCAAACTCTATAAGAATAAACTATAAATTTCAAYGTGTGCTTAAATGTACTTAAAATTGCCTTTGGCCTATCATATAAAGAGGTTGAACTCTTAGGTGAGAGAATCTAGATGGAGTGGTTTTGCAAATAGGTCACAATCAAGTGTGATTACTTTATTTTATGTGCATCATAGTCTATACTGACACCATTCAACAAAACCTCTTTTTATTAGACATTTCATACAAAGTTCATTGACGTTATGTATGACAAAAAGCATATATTTTGATTGACAAACTTTCTAGATTCACCATGCCAAAAGTGGATTGAATTTTGTTTAGTTTTGATACCTTCTTGTTTAAACATTATAATCTTTCAACTCATAAGTGATATTGTTGTGTTTTCTTTTCCAATTAATCTCTAACACGACTAGTTTAAACTTATACGCTTACAATTCAAAAGAATTCATACAATTTATCAAAAAACAAAATGTGTTCAACTAGGAGCAAATTTTTAGAAGTTGAAAATAGGCATTGGGCATTTAGGGGTTAAAAAGTCCAAGGTTTAACCTTGCCTCTACCTTGAGTCACTTACGTGGCGGGTTGCTATATTGGAGAATCTTGCCCTATTTTTATTTTTAACATTTTTTATTTTATTTTTTATTTTTATTTTTTATAATTTAAAATTTTTGGACAATGTCCAAATTAACATAGATTTATGCTAAAAAGTGTCCGAATCAAGTTCTCCTAACCAACCCTTTCTATCAAGACAACCATATTTAGCAAGCTAGTTCTTTAAAGGTTAATATAAAAAGGTATATAGATACTCCACTACTAACATGTTTAGTAATATCATAACATTATTGAACTTATAGGACTTACTATGTTTGCCTCCCATGCATTGTGGCGCCTTTCTACTCCTAGGATCTTGAAACTATTTGAATACAAGCTTATCAATGAATTGCTCATTGTAATTGATGGAATTATTCCATCAACCATGACACTAGAAAAGGGCTCCTCATCTTTTGTATTTAAGAATGTTGAGAGTGGACAAGTGTATTTTCTCCGATTTTATTTAGATATTGACATTTAAACTACTTGACATCCTTGAATTTTAATTAACCTTTTAATAATCAAGTATATCCAAAATGGTGAAATTTGATTCACGTAGGTACCAATTAATGAAGTCAATTTAAATGAAGTTCATTGAAAATTTGATGCAAGGTGCAAAATTGTACCACTTTCCTCAAATTTATCTTTTATAAGGTGCTTAGATCAAAAGTTAGGCAACCAAACCATCAAGGCAAAATAGACACCATTTAAACATCCAATATTAATATCTTCTTTTCCATTTAAATTTTAGCAAATATGTGTATTAGCATGGTTTAGTACTAAAAGGACAAAGGAAAAAATTTGTTTGTTGCAAAAAACTCATTCCAAAAGGATTCAAAATCTACTATTTAGATAAAGTCATCATTATTTTTTTTACAACTAATTTTGCAATTGATATTGTCGAAATTATTAAAAAAATTCCTCAAATTTTAGATTAGTCTAAGACAATTTTGTAGTTTGAGTTTCTATTGTGGTTTTTTTAAGACTATTTAAAAAATTTGTGGTTCAATGAGAGCTTTGCTTGTATGTAATTTTTATGAAAATCACATTTATGATTTTAGGTCTACTATTATATTTTGTAAAATAAGTAAGAGGGGGAGGTCGGGCATAGGTTTTAAAGTTGACTTGGGAGATGCAAATTATTATGTATTAGATTCAAAGAAGAATTGGGTTGTGGCTCGAGCTGTGGGTGGATGACAAGCCTAAAGCTAGTAAAAGAAACACGGGTATTAGGTTATTGCTCACCAAATAAAGTCCCTTTACTAATAATTGGAAGGAAGACTTCAATAGCTAACATTGCACGATACAAGAGGAGTTTCTTTGCTTATTGTTGTATGACTTCTTGCATGTGCCACCTTTATCTTCTTCAATTCTTGCACGATATTGGAGAATGAGGTTAACTTGGAAGCTTACATTTACAATTACGCCCGTTTCAAGAAGAAATTTTGAACTTTTTTTGGCAATATCACAAATTAGGAATCCAATCATGAAGCTCACTTGCAAACCACAATTCAAATAATTATTGCAATTATGGCCGCAAATCCTCATGAAGCAAATGCAATATAGTGACTTACAAATGTAGTAGGCCACCACATAAATCTCTCTCATAAATTGAGGAATTAGAATTTTCAAGTGAAATTTGGACATGTTGTACAAAAAGGAATCTATCCTCGTGTACAACTTCACTCAAAATGGAGTACATTTAGACCAATATTTATTTGAATGAATTTTTTTGCAAAAATAAACTTTTTGTGGAGTCAAAATGTCTTATTTTATTATTGGAAAAATGTACATTTTAGACTAGAATCACATGTTACAAGTTTCATGAATTTTGGATTTTTATTCATTGATTAAAATCTTATTGATTGAAATTTGACCTCAAAATTTGTACCTTTTTATTTTTCACACCAACAAAATTAGGAAAGTAAAAGTAGGTATATAAAAAATAAAAGGTCAAAAATGAATCAATAAGATCTTAATCAATGAATAAAAATCCAAGATTGTAACATGTGATTTTAGTCAAGATATACATTCTTCCTATAAAGAAAATGAAATATTTTGAGTTAAGGAAAGTTTATTTTTGCATAGAAATTTCATTTAAATAAATGTTGGAACGTTAAGTGAAATTATACATGAAGATAGATTCCTTTTTGTACAACATGTCCAAATTTCACTTGATAAGTCTAATTTCTCAATTTATGAGAGAGATTTGTGTGGTGGCCTAAAATTTTTGTGGGTTGCCATACTTGATTCATGAAGTAACTATAAAGAATGATGATTTTAAAATTAGCACAACCTCTTACAGAAATCTGCTATACAAACTTTTCCACTACATAATCTACCTATTCAACTTGTCCTCCTAATGCAATTAAGCAAAATTTGACCTCATACTAAATAATCTCTCACCACCTCGCAAATCATGCTACTAAGTGGTAACAAATTGCCTCACTATACCTCCCACTGCACAAGTTCATCCTTGTCTTCCTACAAATGTTGCAAAGTTGCTTGACACCTACAAGTTGGATCAATTTATTGTATTAGAGGTCCAAAATCCTCACATGTGATTGGACATTAGATTGAAATTGTTCTAAACACCTAAAGGCAAGGCCAATTTGATGAAATGAGTTTTATTTATTTATTAAAAAAGATATATTTAGACATTGCCCAAGCTCAATAAATGCATGACTTTGGAACCAATGACACGTTTTAATTTCAATTTTTTTTAATTCTGGATTAGTTTTTCCCACAAAATGGGATTGTTTGATTAACATTGATTTAATTGTTTATAATTGCTTGTTGTTGATCAGGTGCTTGCTTTTAAATTGCTATCTGGAAAATTACAAAACAATTGCAATTGAAGGCTTGCTCTTCTATTTTGTTGTACCCTTTCTCTTATCAATGAAAATAGTCCATGTGTTTCAAGAAAAGAAAGGAAAAAGAGAGAGGGGCTGAAATTTTTATATTTTATTGAATTGGACCAACTCCTTGGCTTGAAGGCCTTTACATGTGGGAGAATTGATCCTTGTTGTAGTCTTACTCTAATAAATAGTTGAAGATGTCCTCAAGCCTAATAAGGACTAAATTTTTTTGAAAATAGACTCAAAGAAAATTGGCCCACCCCTGAGGTGTAAAGTAACCCTAATGTATACGGTAACATTTTCATCTCTAGAATGGCAATTGGCTAGCAAATTTTCCCCAATGGTCGGTTCTTTTGCAAGAATAAAAGATGCCAAGTTGGAGAAAAAACTCACAAGTCATGATGTTTGCTTTATTTTCCTTCCCATATGCATTCACACGTTGCAATTTATTTATTTCTAACCTATTTTTCTTTAATCTTGTGCAACTTGCTTGGAATAAATTGTTGATGTGGTGCAATTGGTTCTTGCAAGTACAAAAAACAAGTGCATCCCACAATACTTGGGCACCACAACAAAATTCAACACTTCTAATCACACTAATTGAAGCCATATCTAAACTATCAAACACCCATTTCTATCCCGCCCATACCACAACCACTTCTTTAAAACGTCAAAATATGTGGATTTGCATTGTACTGACGATCATGAGGAAGAATATTTTGCTAATTAAAATTCCTTCATCAAAGAGAAAATTCCAATTGTGATGAGCTCAAAGAGGACAAAATCTTCAAAGACCCCATTAGGAAGAATACGAGGTCTTCAAAATGTTGTGAAAACAAATCAGCCGTAGGGTCCTATGACATCACAATTTTTTTTTAGATTAAAAATTAAAAATTAAAAAAAAAATTTATTGAAAATTTGAAGATGCACTAGTAGTGTCGCGCCGGATTTCTCTCTCTCTTTCTATATATATTTTCCATAATAGCACCGAGGCCTTTTTAGACTTTCAACCCTTTGGAGGCCTCATATTTTTCCTAATGTTTTTCATGTGAAGAATAAACCTTATAAGCCATTGTTGGTCACTTGATCTCCTACAATTCATTCAAGGTCACCTGCAAAAGGAAGGACTTTACTAAATTATTGAAAAAGATGAAGATTTGTGTAAATGTGCACACAAAAAAGAGACACACTAGGCAAGTTGAAGAATTTTTGAGCTCCATTGTATTAAAAGTCTTATGGTTGAATGTCACCTAGTCAATTGGAACACTAGGAATGGGAAGAGAGTTGGGTGTTGGGGGACTTTGGGAATCACAGAAAATCAAAATTTTCCACCCCCAACTCCCCTATCTAAAATTGAGTACAATCTTGTAACCTACACTACACATTCAAATGTAAAATATTTTACACATTCACATAAAAATCTCTATATTTTTGTATAATTGAGTCAGTGAGCCCTTTGATCAATTCATTAATTTCATTTACATGAAGGATAATTATGGATAAGAGAGTGTGAAACAGTGAATAAAGGAGGCTGAAAACAAATGAGAAATGAGAGGATGGATGGATGGATGGATGGATGAAGACCAACCATGTTCGTCCTGTGAATTGTGCTTGAAATGCCTTCATTTGTTTTGTTTGTTGACGGAATACGTTGGGCTTTCTAGTTGCAACTAGACGTGGCTCAAAAAATGAACGATCCCGTAATCATAAAACTAATAAATATAATAATAAAATCCCATACAATGCCATGTAGGCCAATATAATATTACATGCCCACATAACCCCCATACCATGCTATATAATCTCAAAATATCTCACATATTTGTAGAAAGATAGAAGAAGTTGTAAATAAATCGCATAGAGCCATAGACTCCTTTTGAAGAAGTAGACAATACAAAAATGAGTTCCCCAATAGCTCCACAACTTTAAAATAATTGTGTACTGTTTTTTGGCAAGCTAAATCAAATATCTACAATTCCTCCAAATTTCACTCAAAACTATGATACTTTTTGACTTTCTAACAAACCTCTAGCAAAGTGCATATTAAGTTAAAAGCTCCAAAATATGACAAAATATTGTAGAATACTAAAAAAGTTGCTCTATTTTCAATGTTCTTAATATTTATTTTTATTCAAAATATATAATGTTCTTTCATTTGGTCACAAAAGCAAAGCCTAAAAGACACTTAATACTGTACATGACAAATTTCAATTAAAATTGAATCCACTAATTAAGTTTTTTCAATCATGAGCTCAAAATGTTATTCTTAAACATCAAAATTAATTGCAACCATGCTGAAATAGCTTCAAAGCATTGTATTGCTAGGTCAATAGTTTTTGAATGTATAAGAATATATATGATACTCACTTCTAAAGAAAAAAATCATTAACCTCTACGCGCGCAAACAACCATTTTTTGATCACTGCCGATTTAGGGCAGAATTTTCAGGCAAAAAAAACTTTTTTATTCTTATTTGTTTTTTATTCTTGAAAATTTTGGGTTGTCTTTCAGTATTTATATTGAAAACTAAGATCGCTACGGTCAGAAAAAAAATCATACAAGAAATAGCACAATGTATTTAGAACTTTCTAGTGTTGAAAAACTTACTATTTGAGGAAAAAATTGAAATTTTTATGACCAGATTCTAAGTTCTTTTTAAATTTCAATAGAAAGCACAATTTTGACCAATCAAAAAAATTTAAGTGTTAAAGATAGAAATTGTATTTTTAGTGAATTTTTGAAGTTATATCTTCAAAATTCATTTGAAGAGAATCTGAAAATAGTTTTATAATTTTGACCATACAGATATCTTCTACTTTTTGTGCTTCACATAGACTTATTTGATGCAAACTTCAAAAAAGTTATAGAATTTATATTTTACAACACATTTGTGATTTGTCTAAACCCCTTGGGCTTTTAGGCTAGGGGTTAAGAAAGAAAAAATTACAACAAAACACACTTCACAAAAAACAAGCCCATTTTAACACGCTTTTGTTTATTTATTGAATAAAATCTAACTAAAAGTAAAAATTATTTTGAGGTAGGCTTGAGGTAGAACTCACATCCACTGCAATATTTTTTTACTTTCTTTATTGAATTTAAATCGTAATTTTCTTCATTTCATGAGCTAGACTCAAATTAAAAAAACTCCATTTTCATGACTATAGTTCACATCAAGATTAAATAGCAAGAAATGGCCAAAAGACACTACAAGGATGATATGTGAATTAAACATCTTCTTCTTTAGAAAAGTCAATAATATCATAATGAGGGAATTTGCATTAGTAATCACTAAATAAATACTCAAAATAATGTAATTTGTAATTTTTGCACTTGGCCAAGTGCATTAATTGTATGGAAAAATTAGTGCAAATTTGGGATTTTTGTAAATGTGGTATATCATTTCTAAATGCATTTTTAGGTTGTTTTCCTTCTAAATTGTACAATGCAATCTTCTCATTTCTAACTCCCATAGTATACCAGTATGAATGATGTGATTAAAAGTGCACTTCACGTATGTAGGAATTTCTACTCTCAGAATTAAAATCAACCAAAATTCAATTATTTCACAGTACATATTGCACATGTTCTGATAATTTGTGTGGGTGTCTCAAGAGAGGAGCCACTATTAAAGTTTGCAAGAGTAGAAAAATGCAGTAGCCATTGAATTCTGTCACAGTTGCTTTTTGAAATACACTACACTGAATAGGGGTTTTAAGGGGACCAAAAAATTAAGGGGTTTTATTGTGGAAAATTGTAGATGTTTGAAACATGATGTATAGTCTCCTAAAACTTGAATAACTGTTGATGTACAACAAAGGTAGATTTTTGTATTGTGTGAAAAATATCAACTAAACATTATGGATTTCCTTAATACCCCGATTAAGTGTAGATTGCTTAATAAATTTGATTGGTGCCTATGGATATAGACAAATGAGATACAAATTTTAGGTCAAATGATCAATACATAGTCTACAAAAAAGAGTGAAATTAGGTTGCCTTAACAATTAGGTTGCCTTAACAATTAGGTTGCCTTATATCAACAAAATTACTTTATAAGCCATCAAAATCAAGAAATATTTCTAGAAATATTTCTTTTGTATACAAAGAGGTTCATGAGTCCCAACTACAAGTGCCGACTACTTCAACTTGATGACAACCTTGGAGGAGGAGCGAATGAATACTTTCCCAGATCCTTCGCGTTGAACATATTTTTCAACACATTGTTAAGACACTGATTCTCACCATGGTGGCGATTTTGGGAGTCTATCAACATTGGCAGCAGCAATAGGGGCTCATAGCACTAGGATTGGGGCGTGCAATGTAGGATACAAGCATGCTTACGGTACTCCATAAACATTGTCACAAAATAAAATTCACTGAAATTCATTTCTTTAATATATATTAAGTTACCAATCTTGTAGCAAAAACATAATTTTAATACACATTTGCTTGCTTCAAGTAGAATATAATATGGAATTATCCAAAAATTGTCATTAATTGATTGAATGTATCAATTTGATTCCCGTAGTTCCATTCAAAACTCTGTCTCAGTATCCATTTCTCATTCAAGAATCAAAAAAGAATATGAATCGGTGATTGCATGAAACGCCTATACTATTTTTTGTCCAAAGTCCTTAGCTGATCTGTTTTTTGGCCATAACTTTTGTGTTTTATTTTCAAATGACTCAAAATTCATAAGCAAAGTTCTCATGACTACCAGACACCTTGCCTAATTTTTTTGTAATTTCAAAAAATATTTTACTATCCAAAAATAGTCTCCAATTTTATATCACACTTGCCAATTTGGAGGTTTTTAGTACTATTTAGTACCCAGTTAACCCCTAGAAGCCCAAGGGGATTGGACAAAACACAAATGTGTTATAAAATACACATTCTATAACTTTTTTGAAGTTTGCATCAAAGAAGTTTATGTGAAGCACAAAAAGAAGAAGATATAAGTACGGTCAAAATTATAAAATTATTTTCAGATTCTCTTCAAATGAATTTTGAAGATATAACTTCAAAAATTCACCAAAAATACAATTTCTATCCTTAACACTTGAAATTGTTTTTGATTGGTCAAAATAGTAAGTTTTTCAACACTTGAAAATTCTAAACATATAGTGCTATTTGTCTTAAGATTTTTTTTGTCCGTAATCATTTTAGTTTTGAGTATAAATACTGAAAGACAACTCAATGTTTTCAAGGGATAAAAAAGAAAAATTCAAAAAAAAGTTTTTTTCTGCCCGAAAATTCTGCTCGAAGTCAGATAGCGACCAAAAAATGGTCGTTTGAGCGCTTAGGGGTTAAACAAATTTTGAGCTGCAATTTGAAAAAGATGGTCTTCTATTAGACTTGTAGCTAACACCCTAAGGAATTTCAAAAATAATTATTTTTTTATAGTGTGAAAGTCCACAAAGTGAGTCTTTATCTGCTTGCATTTTGAAACCTATAAAATAATATATTTTTTTGGGGTGAATGACCATCTCCATAGAGTTTTTACACATGGCCAATTTCTATTTTGTGTTTTCTCTTATTTTTTATTTTTAGCTAATTAGAACAACAAAATACCTATTTTCTTGAGATTTGGCACTTTTCTAGTTTTCCTACTTAGAGAATGTTTCTATGCATTTCATTTGGTGTTTACCTTCATCTTAAAGGTTTATACATTAGCTGTATTTATAAAATAAAAATAAAAAATTTAATTTTAAAATACTCCAGAAAAAAATCATGAGTATTGTTCAAAATGCAACCAAATCAACAGGTATTTCAAGGAAATGGTGCAATCACCCAAATATTGTTCAGAAAATATTTTCAAATCATTTAGTTGATTTATGATGTTTTAATAACCAAAACTAGTAACTTATAACTTGATATGGAATATTTAACTATTTAATTATTTTTTTCAAATCATCTTAAATATCACAAGGAGGAGTATGTCTAAAAGGAATTCAAAATTGAATATTCTTTTGGATTTCAAATTTGAAACATGAAAAGTGAGCTGTAAAGTCGCAAATAGGCTAAAAATCATGGTGAAATTTTTATATTTACATGTATATTTTCTATTGACATGATATCAGCTGCTAATTCCTGCTAAATTTGAAAATTAAATGTCAAATATTTAATGATTTTTTATTCATAAAAAAAATTGGATTACATGTGTTTTCTAACAATAACAATTTTTTTTTTAAATACTCTCTGTTTTATATGTAAAATAGGCTAATTGAAAATTATGTCATTCCTAATTTTTTGGTTCTTGATCAGAGTACCACAAGCATGCTTGTAACCTGCAAAAAGAAACACCCGAAGTACAGTTCTCACCGTCGCGTTACATCTTGACGGTCTTGCCTCGAACAAAATGTTAGGAGGGTAGTTGCAAGAAAGACTTGTACTATTTTCCGTCACATTCATTGTGACAAAGTTGTTTTTCATTAGAACTTTTGAATATAGAAACCGATGAAATTCAACATTTTAGTGGAGATGGATAACTTGATTGTAATCAAATCCATTATTTTTCAGAATTCTTAAAAATCATTTTGTATTTAAATTTGAATTTAGCTAATTTGTCACACTTTGCGGTTTAGGGGTTCTCAGTGTTGAGGAGTATCCAAAATTAATGATCTAGAGATCAAATTTCTGCAGTCTATTCCTACACTAGGAATGCATGAATCCACCACAGGGAATTTACAAAAACATTATTTTATGTCGTGCACATGCAAGCGAATAGGGGTCCCTTGCGCACATCATTCTGAATGTTGAACATGGTTTCTAGGTCAATCTTGTGGTGCCATGTGATTGGCATTCAGTCGACACAAATTGCCAATTCTTAGATTTTTTAATTTTGCTACGATTAATTTTTTTAAAAGAAAAAAGGGGACAAAGGTCTTTTCTGTGGAAACTAGAACTTTGGGCTGCCGCAGTAGTACTACATATTATATGGTACTTTGCAATAGTAATAGGACAGTTGGCAGCTTCATGTTGAATCTGCAGTATGATCAACAGTGCATAGTGCATGTAGTTTTGGTTTCCTAGTAGTGATAGTACTCATAGTATTGACCGGCAGAAACTCTGTTTTGGCCAAAACGCTACGCAAAACAGCCAGTCTTTCTTGCAACTACCCAAGATTCAATCCCATGTGTTTGTCAGGATTCAAGAAATACATACATACATATATATATATATGTATATATATATATATATAGTCAAATCGTCCCGTCAATGGCTTGTTTGGACCGTCCAAATTGACAGCCGAACCGTCCAAGTGACGGACATGCCGTCAAGTCCGTCAAAAAAAAATTTTAGCTTTCGATTCCGATGCGATCCGGACGTGTCTAGACATGTCCGGAATGACATTGACGGACATCTAGACGTGAAAAACCAGTCACGCTCGGATAGACAGTCCTGGTCCACAATTGGCTTTGCCATGATGACATGTATATTAAGTATTGTTTATTGTAATGAAGTGCAATTTCACAAGTCTTCTAGGAGATAATGGCTTTTCATGTATGTGTATTGTCCTTGACATACATGCGCCAAAACATTGTTGTCTTAACCCACATATTATATGCTCCAATACGGCTAAAAGCACCCATACATTCCTATGCTCTAGTAAGGTTGGAAGCACCCTCACATTTTGTACTCTATTATGGTTGCTTTCAGTGGATGATTGAAAATGGAGGCTGGCTAGTGCAGCCACTTTTCAGTGCATATGGTTGGAAGTAGAGGTGACATTTCTTTCGGCAGTATGCAAAGTACATCGCTCTAGGGCTTATAGGTGAGTCTTGGCCATAACAAAATTTGGCAAATTGATTTGTTCATTTCAAGTCCCTTGAGCAGGCACGATAAGCGCTTCATTATGAGTTTCTATTTGTATTTGTAAGGGGCTACAAATTCAGTAGAATGTGATTTTTTCATTGATACAAATATAATTTCGCTCTCAAATTATCAAAGTAAGTGTAGATTTAGTTGATTTTGTAGATGAATTAATTCAAGAGAACAAGCTTTTTGTAATAGACATTRTAATTGAGGAATTGCTTGCAACTCTTGAGTTTTGTAAACGTAATAATCTAAATTAGTTGCAAGATAGATTTAATAGGTTGTTTCATTTAAGTATGAAAGTTTTGGCGGTTGGATTTGATTGAAATGTTGACAACTTATTTTATGATCTGAAAACATCTTGTTGCAAGTTTCACACTACCTACAACGATTCAGATAGTGATAATTATTAAAATATACGCAAAAGCTACTATAACAGCTAGGGGATATTGGTGTGAAATATTTAAACCAATCTTACTCGTTAATGATTAGAAGTTTGTAGATAATTTTTGGAATGAGTATACTATAGTGGGAGGTCAATTTTGGCAAAAGTGGCAAGGAATCAAAGGAATTATTAAACAAAGGCCTCAGTTTTGGAACAAAGTAGTGAACTTAGTTTCCTCTCTTGAATTTGGATTTGAGTTTAGACGTATGCAGCATTAGCCATCAAGGCAATACATGGTACTATAGATGCTTAGCTGCATGCCACTTAGCTACATATAGCTGAGCTCTATGGGAGCCTCTAACTTAGTTTTGTGGGAAAAAAAAGACTTGTTGAAGTACTTACTAAATTCATCCGGACTTGGACGGGCGGTCTCAATTAATTAATCCCGCCCACTTTTTCATCCATTAGGAGAAAAACGTGTCCGCCACGAACGGCTAAAATGCAATTGTGTGTCCTACACAATTGTTCTACAACTAAAGCTTTGTGTATTTACACCAAATCTGAAGACGTTATTTTACGTCATTGTTTTGCATTATTATTGCAATATGTTAGTTGCAAAGTAGTCTTCAAATGAAGCATATAAATTATTTTAGTTGCAAAGCAATTGTAGAATGAAGTGTAAGATTATGAGAGTTGTAACAAGTTCAAATTTAAGATGAATGTGAGTTATTCTCCATCCAGAATTCATCAATCCGCAATGTTCAATACATTCTGTGCAATCCGCAATGTCAATCTGTAGTTGCAAAAACAATAGCTAGGAAATTATTAGAATGCGATTGCAACTATAAAATGACAAATAGTTCTTTTTTAGTCGCATTCTAGTCATTTCCTAGTCGTTTTTTGGTTGCATCCTAGTTGTTTCCTAATCGCATCCTAGTCTTTTCCTAGATGCATCCTAATTGTTTCCCAGTTGCATCCTTGTCGTTTCATAGTTGTTTTTCTCAAACATTTCATACAAAATTCATTGACGTTTATCATCCATCTTCTAACCAAAAACACTTTTCAATGAAACTCATGCATTTTTCATCCAAATTTGGTGTCTTCATCCACCTATTAAATAGATATGAAAAATCTCTAGCAAAAGAAGACTAATTTTATTTGATGAAAAGTAGAAACTTATTTTGTAATGGTGCAATCTTGGCTCTATGGTACCCAAAAGAAAATGGATGCCTCATAACCCAAGCAATGTGATCAAGGATAGTGCCCAATAGGTGATGACAATAGTTTTGGGTATGTTTACAAGGCCTTTTCTTGAGTCTAAATGGTTATGTATTGGCGTCATACTATTCTATTCTACCTAGCTTTGGAAATAGTCTTCTTTTTATCTTTTAGAAATTGAAAACTTTTCAAGACCAAATGAACAAYCATTAATGTTTGATTKTCATATTTATTGCCATTTTTTGGCTACCTAACATTGTTGCCAAAGAATGATTACAAAGCCCGATTGCAATATCAATTGTGATTTAAAAGTTTAGAATCATGTTTAAAAAAGGACTTTRATCTTGAGACAATRGGTCRATAAAACAAAATTGGAMAATGRTTTTTTCATGACAAATTTTGTCACTTTGATAGACTAGAACCTATATAGACCGTGGAWATGCAACTCCCACATTGTATGGCMTTGATTATAATGATTTAAAGTGCATTTTAGTCCAATCTCAAGGGATGTAATTTGTTTTAATGTGAATGCTTGTAGCCCTTTCAACAAGGAATCATAAAATATTATCATATACATGAAATGAATATTTTGAGGATAAAAATAGTATTTAAAACCTAATTATATGAACTTTTTAACACATGTATTATAGGCCAAGCTACCCAATTTTAGAGGTATTTTAATAAAATTTAAGATTTTTCTATTATAAATAAAGCATTATGAATGAATATTGATTTTAATTGCAAGTAATTTTTTATATGGATTCTTTTAAATTATGATTGTGCATTTCAATTCTTCTTGTTCTTCATATATGCTATGGTTTTTTTTAATAAATATGCAAACAATATTTTTTTACATCTTATTTTATTTAATTTGGGCTTCACCTGACTTTTTTGGTCCTTTAATTTTATCTAATTCTTACAAAACTTGTCTTCTAAGTTGTTTTAATGCAAATAATCCCTACATGTAAGAGGAGAGTGTGTACCCAAGATATAGAAGCATGCATATTCCTCCAAATATCCTTCAATGAAGTAAAGGCAAAAAAACAATGATTGTTTGTAAAAAATGAAATAGTTTGAATTGAACTTCAAAAATCTTAACCCCGCAAACTCATATTTTAAGAATTTTGTAAATAAATATTTAAATATTTATTTTTCAAGAGGTGATTAKATCTATTAATTTTCATAAAAAATGTATAAATTTTGGTGAAAATTTCAATTATTGTGAATATTCAAATAGAAAGTGAAGAAAATGAATGTAACATATATAATTATATAAAAAAACAGGGATTCTTGAATTATTATATAGTCTAAAATATCATAATATATCCAAATTTTTGCATTCTATATTTGAAAACTGAGTAGACATTAGAAATTAGTGGGTCTCAAATTTTAAAAAATATCATTTTTATGTCAAATCCACATTATGATCAAAAAGCTATAACTTGCCAAAATACATTCATAAAAATGATACTTTTTGTTATCTATATTTGAGGCATCTTTTTATTTACAAAAGTCATTGCATATTCAATGAGACAATTTCTATCACCATCAAAGCAATTCCCATTGAGCACAAGTCCTTCAAAACAAATTGGAAGATAATGCTTTGCATCTCCACCACCAATTGTTTGAAAGTCGTTCTAACTCCAAGAATTGATGCTGGCATCATTCTTTGATAAATACTAACATAACAAGGCTATTGACGAGAGAAATCTTTGGAGATCATGGAATGTTATTATTATTGCTCAAATGTTTGCTTTGTTTTGCACCATGTATGTGAAAGTAATCATTTTAGAGAAGGAATTTAATCCCACTATGTCTCCAAGTCCCTCGGGATTCTCAAAATCAAACTCTACTGCAAAAGATTGGATTTCATGACTTCACTCTGAGTTCCAAGSCTTGGTGTACTCAAAAATGCTTATTCATGGCAACATTTTTTGGAGAATTTTGCTCCAAAAAATGGGATTTGGAACTTGAGTTGGGTCTTGCAAAAATAAAGACCTAGTATGGGTTCTAAATTCCAACTATTGATTTGTATAAAATATAAAAAAAACAATATAAAATCAAGAATAACTGTGGTTTGATTATATCTCGAAATCAAATAATCACAAATTCATTTTTAGCATGATTTATTTTAATCTAAAAAAGATGAGACCTAATATTAAATATTTTGACATGACTAATTGGATTTTGAGATCAATAGGTTCATTCTTCATTTCTTACATAATCTTGAAAGTCATCCATTGGCTACTTTTGGGCCTCAACATTCATCCAAATGAATGCTTAAAACAACTTTCACATCCAAATCCATACTTTAAGTTAGGCTGTTTGTTTTGTTTTTTACACTGAGATCTCTTGGATTGTGTGTCCCCCGATAGCATTCACAGTAATATGAGAAAGCCCTTGACGAGGAAGGGTGCACGGGCTTTGTTTCATGGTGTTTGGACCTATGGTGTTTGAGTTATTTTTTGTTTTAAAAAATTACAAAACACCAGTTTTACTTACATTCTAGTTATGGCAATGGCCCATGGTACACTATCCATACCTTAAGTTAGGTTGTTTATTTTGTTTGTTTTATTTGTTTTTTACGGTGAGATCTCCTAGACCGTGCATCCTCCCTTTGCGTTCTTGGTACGGTCAAAAAGCCCTTGGTGAGGAGGGGTGCACAGGCTTTGTTTTGTGGCGTTTAAAATTATGGTGTAAAAGCTAATTTTGAATATTGAAGTTTTTATGATATAAAAAAATTAGAAAATCACTTTTACTTTTATTTTGAATATGGCAACTGCATGCAGTGCACACTAGGTTCAACTAATTTTGTGGTTATGTCAGGGATCACAAGCATTTCTTTGCAATGCTAGCCTCAATTCAATTGGGGAGAGCAACTTAGGGCATCCTTCATGGAACCAGTATACAAGCTCTCTTAATATAACTCTAACTTTGCATTGCTTTATATTTAGAACTTGAATATTTTATMATTGGAAGCATATTCAGAAGTATTTTGAATAGGTGCAAGAAAATTCATATTCAAACATTGGACAATGAAAATGAAACACTTCAAAAGCACAAATAAAAATTAAAAATTAGAGTCACGTCAAAAGCACAAATAAAAATTAAAAATTAGAGTCAGAGGTGTTGGCAAATCATGCGTGCAAGTGCAAAATATGGCCAATATTACAACATTTTGGTCAAATTATCAATAATTTGTGTCATTTAGTGTGCTTTTGAAGCAATTCATTTCATTGTCTAATGTTGAATTTTGAATTTTCTTTTACCTATTCAAAGACTTTTGAATGCACTTTCAATGATATAAATTTCAAGTTCTAATTATAAAGCAATGCAAAGTTAGAGGGATATTTGGAGGGCAATATACTAGTCCTATTGAGGACTTTTCTAGATGGCCACTTGAAACAACAATTGAGATGTCATAACCTCAATGGATCTCAATTTTTAGAGGTGGTAGCTAAGTATTGGACATAAAGTGCATTGGATATGAAGTATATGTGGTTCATCACACACTCTTGTCATTTTCTAAGTAGCATCACAATAAGTATCATATTACAATGTCCCCAAAAGAGGAAGTCACTCCACCTGGTTTGCATTAGTCCCCCCTCTCTCTCCAAAAAATCACAGGCCGTTGATTTTTTTCTTAAAAATTACCCCCCCTTCCTTGTCGTTGATCTTGATACGGATACAAATACTAGATACAAATATTGGGATACGAATACTGGGACACATATACTGAAATACGAATATTAGGATATGGTAGGAATACGGATAGAAAAGAATACCAAAACAAATTAACCCATATCGATTGTCATGTAAGTTCTGTTTTCAAAAATATAAGAGTGGGGGGTACTGGGGTTTCCAAATTGTTTTCACATTGGATTATTTTTTATACCCCCCACAATAAAATTGGAGGGGATATGAAAAATAATCCAATCTCAAACTCTTGGGTACATTGTTTCACACTATGCACTCAAAAGTGGCTGTACACACAGCCAACCCCACAATTTTGTATTAGTTTCCCTCCCTCCTTCCTAAATAACCAGAGCCGTTGATTTTTGATTTAAAAAAAATTATAACCCCCCCGCCACAACCGTTGATCTTGGATATGATCTCGGACACAGATACAATACAAATACAAATATAGATACGATACAAATACGATACAAATACAAATATAGATACGATACAAATACGATACAAATACAAATACATGTACATGTACAAATACAAATATGGATACTAGGAATCATATCCCATATTGTTTGGAGCAGTTCTTGCTTCCTGAAAATTATAAAGAGGAGGAGGGAGGGTTCAAAAAAAGATTTAATTAAATTTTTTTTAATTTAAAGTATTTGGGAGGGGGGGGGCTGGCTGTGTACAACCACTTTTGAGTTGGGTGCATAGAAGTGTCACTATGCACTCAAAAGTGGCTGTACATAGCCAGCCCCACATCTGTATCCAAAAGAGGCCGTCAGTGCCTGACCTCGTGTATCATATTACAATAGTTTTCTAATGGCTTCAACCACTTTCTCCCTAATCAATAATCAAAGTGCAAAAAATAATTCATAGCCCAAAAATTATTATGTTAAAATTGGGTAGTTTTACAATACAATTAAAATAAGTTAAGGCAATTGTTCTTACAATTTTTCAATGGCTACTTGCCACTTTTATTTAAGGCAACCACATTTATGCAAACCTTTATTGAACCTCCAAACTTGATCTCTCTACCTAGTGTACGAAGCTTTGCAGCATGTGAGATATGTTTTGTTTGTGAGAGATAGTGCTTTGTACGGTCAAAAAAGCGAGGCAAAAAACTTTGCAATACAATTATTGACAAAAAAGAGATGCAAGATTGTGTGGAGCAAGTTGAATTTCTATGAATTAGGCAATCCTTTACATACCTACAGAATGCCATGAAAATCTTGTTTGTGAAAATTACAAAAAGCACTAGGTGAGCTTTCACTTTTGAGCTATGACTACTGCTAGCTCAACATAATCAGTCCCAAGAGATTTGAGCAAAAACAGTGTAACCACGAGGCTTTGTCATAAGTTACTTCATTCACTAGTTGAGCCTCACATCTCCACTCCAATCCTAACCTCGTTGTGCAGTGTGAATGCACTTATAGATAAGATTCAAAAACTCAAATTTCAAAACCAAAGTCGATGCCATAGTCTCCGTCCTTAGGACGAAGCCAATAAACCAGGCGGTGCTTACATACGCGTGGGTGTTAAAATGTCTTCCTGGAAGGTTCCCCAAACGCACACATTTGTAAAGAAATTTGAGAAGATCACAGTTCTTATTAATAGCTCCATGTTGCAATACAAGCTCTTGAAGCTGAATCTCGTCCTTCTGCCCAAGCACCAAGTCCATTGACTCTCGTCGAGATTACAAAAGATTATGAAGTTTATATTTAGATCTTGAACTTTTCACCATTAGAAGCGCATCCCAATGTATTTAGAATAGATACAAGAAACTTAGATTTAGACATATATTAACATTTTTCATCAAACTTCTCAATGGTGGCAGTTTCACAACAAAAAGATTTCGATTTTATAATTCTTTTTCTCGTAGGGAGGCKACAGATATCTTCTTTCATTTCATTTCAACAGCGACAATCATCAAAATTATTCCACGTGAATGAGAAATTATGCTTGTTACGAGGGCTAGTCTTGAAGAAAACAAGAGCTTTGCTCAATTCCTTCCGGTCCCATAGGGGTTGACCTTCTCCCATCTACAAAGGCCAATCCGGAAGCAAGCCACTGCACCAAGTCCGCCAAGGTCGAAACCCAACGCAGCGAGCTCCTGCAAATTCTGCAAATCCACCACGGGCTCCCATCCTGCCCGGATTCTCCTTCAGCCACTTCCACTGCTCCGTCCCAGCGACTCTCGCAGATCCTCCCGACATCTTCCTCCGCGGCGGCGGCATTTCATCCCTTCCATGAGCTCTTTACATTTTTAGTCACTGAATGATAGGGATTGTTTAGTAAACGTCCACGGTCGGTGGAAGTGATATGGATGTGATCGCAGAAGTCGGTGTGTTAGTAATGGCAGTGGATACGGTACTGCCTTGGCCGTGAAGTGATGAATGCCTTTYCCGAKMTTTTGTCGTCGTTGCTTCCGGCGTGCTAATGTCGTATGGTGGTGTTGATATATATTCAGGTTGATTTTTCGCAACGGCTGATGCTCAGGCTTTGGTGTGCGACAATGGATCCGGAACCATCAATTAAGTTTTTTTTTAATCCCAATGCTACCTGGTTCCGAGGTTCACGTATGTCGGTTCTGTTGAAATCGATGTGTCAAAATGCATAATATCTCGTTTAGAACCTGTTGTGGACAGAAATTCATGGTTCCGATGCATTTGGAGTGCGTACTCTGTAATTGAAGCTGCAAGCTCCACTGTATCAATTCAAGCAACCCGTGGAATTTTTAAAATTATCTGCGGATGTTGCACTGCAGGCCGGTTTCGCTGGAGATGATGCTCCCCGTGCGGTGTTTCCCAGTATTGTTGGTCGCCCAAGGCACACCGGTGTGATGGTGGGCATGGGACAGATCGAAGGACGCGTACGTGAGCGACGAGGCTCAGTCGAAGAGGGGTATCCTGACTCTGAAGTATCCCATTGAGCACGGAATGGTGACGAATTGGGACGACATGGAGAAGATCTGGCACCATACCTTCTACAACGAGTTGCGTGTGGCGCCGGAGGAGCACCCTGTTCTGCTGACCGAGGCTCCTCTGAACCCTAAGGCGAACAGGGAGAAGATGACCCAGATCATGTTCACGACATTCAATGTTCCCGCCATGTTCGGGGCCATTCAGGCTGTGCTTTTGCTGCAAGCCAGTGGCCGAACCACGGGTAAGCCGAGGAGGTATGCGAAGCGTATTAATTTCAGTTGGCTGACTAGGGGAGTTTCTAGGAAGGGACTTGGACCAATTTTCCGGAGACTGCTCGATGGAGGAGCATTTTCACTTTACGTTGTTTCCGTCATTATTCGAAGTTTGTTGCATCATTGAGACGTACTCGTCTTTCGGGCTTGACCTCTCATTAGATTCCATGCTGTGTAATGTTTCTGTCTCTGTAGCATCCTGCGGGGTTCCGTTTTGCTTCAAATGACATTGTTCTCTGCAGGGCAATGTAGAGTATTGGACACCGTGTGCTTGCATACAGTCCTGCAGGTGCCGGCTGTGTATCGACCGATTCTCCTGACTTGCCTGCAGTATTTGTAAATATTTGTGACCTGGAAAGTTATGACTCTTATCGGAATCATCACGCGGTTACAAGAAGAAGGTGCATGAGTGCATCAGACTTGTGCACATGCATGTGATGAACAATTTGGTGTGGGGACTTCAATCTTTGTAAAGTACTCTTAGTGACGACCGCTTGAAATTTGGATGGCAGGTAGGACGAATCGATCATGTCTGAATTCTATCGCTTTCGTTCCCAGCATCAAATAATTCTTCCATGCACCTTTCTTCTCCTGGGAGTGTATCGCTTTGACATGCATCTCGGTGAGGTTGTGAATGTGGAATTCGTTACGTGGGTTTCCCAGTTGTAATTTTTTCCTGCCAACTTGTTTGTGTATGGGCAATCTTTGTTTGGAGTCCAAGCAGATGATCAGAGYTGTGGACGTCACTTCAGTGCGTCTCCTCTGCTCTTCGAAAGTCATGTCTTTTTCCTGTCAGTAGACGACACACCGACTTTTCATTATAAAGTTGGTAGGAATCTGTACTTTAGGAAGTGGATAAAAAGTTGTTACCTCAATTTCCCCCACCTGGTGACCATGGTAGGTACTTCATATTCAATGCAGCATCCATTCACCTCCAGGTGATTTTTTGGGCTTCTTGGAGGGTAGAACAATTGGATTTCATTCTGGAATCCAATCCGGTCCGACAAATATCATCTGATTTTTTTCATCCACCCATCGGTTCTACACTTTCATCCCTAGAGCACTATCCACTGAAAAGAGGCAACCACTCCCCCACACCCAAAACCTACCGTTTGAAAATTTAATTGCCCTCCAATGAGAGTTGCATACAGATATGGATACATGTACAAAATAGATACTATATATACATACAAATACGATATATATACATAGACATATGTATATGGTACAATATTGATAGGGTACGGGACATATCCCATATTGATTGCAATCACATTCAACAATTTAAATTATAAGAAGAGGGGAGTGGCCGGTCAACACGGAAAAAAAATCATGGAGGGCTAATACATTAAAAAGAGCTCTTTTGGATGCATAGGTGGAAGAGAGGAGCATTGAAATGCACTTGTCCCACACTATGCACCCAAAAGAGCCCTCCATTAAGAGTAATGAACTTTATTGGATCTGTCCAAAGGACAAAGACTATGGCATGGACTCTGGTTTTGAAATTTGAGTTTTCAAATCCTAAGTATCTGCAGCTACATTCACAATACACAACGAGGTTAGGGGCATAGAGTAGATGTGAGATCCAACTACTGAATGAATTAACCTATGACAGAGCCTTACGGTTACACCATCCTTGTTCAAACTAGTGTGTGGTTGCCACAACCAAAATATAAGTCAAAGTAATTTTCTAATTTTTTTAATTCATAAAAAATTCAAAGTTCAATAACTTTCACTTCAAAGATTTAAACGCCACAAAACAAAGTCCGTGCAACCCTCTTTGCCGAGGGCTTTCTAAGAACGCAATGGGTGATGCATAGGCCAGGAGATCTTACTGTAACAAAAAAAAGCAAAAAACAAATAAACAAAACTATTTTGAAGGTTTAGATTTTGACTGACTACATTTTTTGTAACCGGGAAAGGACTAAAGAGCCCACTTTTGTTTTTTGGGGGGAACTTGAGGTCTTGGATAAGCTTGACTAACTTTGGAAATTTGAATTTTTATGAGATTTTTAGGATGGATAGTGCCATTCTACGTAATCTATATATGAAGCTATTTTTCAACATCAATATTGTCTTAAATGGCGGTATTCCATACATGTGCCATTTTCAAACTGCGCAGTCTAAATTGTGAAGTGACATCTAAGACAAGTGTAGATTCTAAGATATCTATGACATGCCTAGATGTCAAAAATCTTTGATACTCTTAGATTTTAGATTGCATGGTTTGAAAAATCTAATACAGATATAAATTCCAGAAATGTATGGCTTGTATAGTTTTCAGAATGCGCGGTTTGAACTATAAAAAGTGCCAAAAAAATGGAATATCCCCATTTTAATGAAATTTGCCATTTAACAATTACAAGTTATTTCTAAAAATGAAATTCATGAAATTTTTCCACACTTAGTGTAAATATGTATCTCCTAGGTGGGAATATAGTTTTTCCTTCTTGATCAAGTGTCCACACCAAAAGTTATGTCAATTCGAGCAAAACTCCTCCACTTCTAAAATTTGACAAGTATGTAATCAACATGAAAGAAGATGAAATTATAAAAACAACAACCATGTGTAGAGCAAACATCGTACTCTACGAGAAGTTAAAGTCTCTTGATTCTATCTGTTAACTTCATAAACTATTTTTTCCTTGAACTTCAAATGTTATTTAATCTTTCTATACATCTCTACAATAGTCTAGTACATCTTTGTAGCCTCCAATTGCAAAAAAAAAATCATTTTTGTAATTTTCTACTTGCCTCCCAAAATGGCATTTTTGACATTTTTTGCTTGAAATAAGAGCTTGTCTTATAAGAATTGAAGATGAATATGAAAGTTTTTTTGGATGAAGTTTTGTACTTATATCCTCAATCCGTTTTTCAATATATTGAATAAATTGCACAAGTATTGGACATGTGAGTTTATTTCTAAAATGTTCAAAGACAAAGCTTCTCTTTTTGAGTGGGCTAAAAAAACCTACTTCTTGAAGTTTAGGCACAATGAACTTACAACTGGTGGGGATCTTTACTCTGAATTTTAGAAAGGATAAGCTTAATTCCAAAAGTTAGATTCTTAAACGGTAGGATCTTGTACTAAAATTGTATAAAATCATGTGATGAGAATTGCCATTTGTGGAAAAAATTTGGATTATAGAATTTGGATTTTGAATTTCTTGTGTTAAAAAATTGAGTTCAGAATCTAGGAAAAAAATCTTACCAAAAACAAATTTGATTTTCATTTTTTTAAATTGTTAAGTAGAAGTAGGTCTAAGATGGAAAGAAAACTAAATGGTCATAGCGCTAGGATGGGATTGAAACGTAATAATCTCAATGGTGAGATTGATCTAGCAAGTAAATGTAATCTTTTCCGAAAAAAGAATTTTGAAAATTTTGAATATATGTAATTCAAAAAAATATACTCTATAAGTTATTTTTTCAAGATATTTAGATTGCCTAAAAAATAAATACTGTCCATAATTTTCTCATTACTATTCCAAATAGAATGAATCAAAGCTTCACAAGTAGTAAAAAATATATACTTTATGGACGATTAAAAATTAAATTTTGACTTTTTGCAAATTTTTTTATTGCCTGCTATGTATAGTTTTGGGATTTTTGTAGTATAACTTTTGCTTTTGAGCACCAATTGAAATAAAAATTATATTTCCATGATGCTAATCAGTTTTCTATCTTAAAAGAAAGTTTCAACAAAATTTCAATAAAAATTGAAGTCGTAGGAACCTACCCTAAATCCATTTTTTCCCGTCGAGGAGATAATGGTCTTTCAAGGGTTAAATTGTAAAAATTGCGTTCACAAATGAATCCTATAAATAATTTTTCCAAGAAGATACTTAACCCCTAAAGTCTCATTGTCCCCTTGGGGGACAAAATGGATTTTTGGGCAGGTTCCTATGATCTTAATATATGTCCTAATCTTCTGAGTTTTTGCGAGAAGATAGGAAAACATGCTAGCTTTCCGAAAATATAATTTTTATTTCAATTGGAGTCCGGGAGCAAAAGTTATGGCACAAAAAGCCCTTTTTTTAGGTCAGCGTGCAGAAATTAACTTTTAAGAAAACTTCAAATTAATTTTTTTTAAATTTTTTTAAATTTTTTTTGTATTTTTGCCTACATGGGAAGCTTTGATTCATTCCATTTAGATTTGTTATGCAAAAGTTGTGGACAATCTTAGATTTTGGGCAATTAAAGCATCTCCTTAAAAAAATAACTTGTAGGATTTTATTCTGATCTCAATTTTCACAATTTGAAAAAAAAAAAAGTTGCACAAGGTTGAGATCTCTTGCCAGAACAATCTCATCGTTAAGATTAGTGTATTTCAATTCCATCTTAGAGCTGTTAATAATTTAGATTTTCCTTCAGTCTTGAACCTACTTCTACTTCACAATTTTTTAGTTAGTGAAAATTATGTGTATTTTTGTTGAATTTTTTCCCAGATTCTCAACTCAATTTTTGATCATGTAAAAAAAGAAATTTGAAATCAATAGAGAAAAAATCTTAAGTTATGAAGGTTCAAACTCCAAAAATGTAGTTGGACAAGTTGCAAAAAAACTCGTTTCTTTCACTTTAAACGCAAATATATTGCAATCTACAAGGCCAAAGTTTGTGAAATTTCTTCCTTACATTTTTATGCAAGTCTAGTATAAGATCGTACGGTTAGATATGCAAAAAAACATTTTAAATTGTTTTTGGCTCTTTGCTTTAGAAATGGCAGTTCTGAATGTTTATTGATGGAAAAAAGGCCTTGGGACTTTAGGGCTTAAATTGCCTAAAAAGCAAGATTTTCCATAACTTTTCCATAACTTTTCCATAACTTATTCAAATGAAATGAATCAAAACCTTCCATGTAGCCAAAAACATAATCTATGAGATTTTTTTTTTAAGAAATTCAAAAATTCAAAATATTTTTTTCATGCCTAATTGCCCTTGTTTTGAGCTTATTTGGGCATAGCGTTTGTTCTTTGGCACCAATTTGGATAATAATTTATATTCCCATGAAGCTAGTTGGTTTTTCAATATTCAATAAAAGTTTCAAAAAATCATGTCATGAATTGAGACTGTACGTACATGCTCAAAATTCCATTTCTTTGCCAAACAGCCGAACGGACAATGGTCTTTTAGGGATTAAATTGGTTTGAAAGAATCCTAGTAAGAATCTTAAGTCAAGATTCAATAGTAGKTTCCAATTTCCAAATAGATTCCCAAATGGATTTTGAGAAATAGTAAAAACTCCAACGGTTAACCTAAAGGTTATACAAACTCATGACAGATCAGTGGAGGACAACTACAATTGAAGTATGTAATTCTAGGATTGAAATTGCATTAGAATTTCAACAAAAAATCTTTTTATCAAGATTCTTCTCCGTATGAAAGATTCTATGGTCACAAATAAATGAAGGAGGTAGCAAAATTTGGATGATTGCAAGAAATACCTATCAGTTTGGTTGGGTTTTGATTTTGTATTGCTATGGCTTTTGATTTATGAATCCGATCTTTAAAACAAAAATCTATTTATAGATATTTTAATGTAATTGCATCCGTTATTTTTCAAAAATTGAAATAATAATTTTATATTTAAAACTCGGTTTTTTTAATTTGTTGCACTTTGATATTTAGGATTTTTTAAAATAATATTAAGTGTTTTAAATTGATAATTTTCATCTGAAATTTTAGTGATGTATTTTTCTAATAGGTAGACATATTCCTACCAAAGAGCATATATAGATACATAGTTTTATATCCTCTAGGTTTGTGTAAATAGGACTCCTTTGCGCGCGCACTTCTAAACATTAGAGGTGGTTTTCACTTCATTTTTGGGTTAAATCTGATCACCGAGAAGTCCTCTCAAATGGCCAATTTTTCGTTTTGTTCAAAATTGTTTTTCCTATTTTTCACAAATTATAATGTCAGCTTATGTATTTTCATGGACATATTCTTGGACGTAAAGTAAAAAATTTGTTTGTCTTAGCAAGATTCCTTAATACTCGATGAAGCAATCAATCAAGTTGTGAAATGTAATGGTGGTTGTTCAATACATCTTGAAAGCACAAGAGAGATAGAGTTTGTAGATATTTGAGTTATTTGTAAAGTCCCCCCACTTTGGGCATGACTTTTTTTGAAGTTGAGAAGGCAACTATAGTTGAAGAGTCAAACTTTTTTGCAAGRTACTTATGTCACACGACTTCAAAAGTGGGGACCAAACTTTTTTAGGCACCATTTTGATGGAAAAATAAGTTTCATACCCACTTTTATTTCGACTTTTTTTAACAAAAGTTGTAGCAAAAGACAAAACTAGTTTGGCAAAAGTACTACTAAAACTGACAATCTTTCTTGCAACCACCCTTGAACAATTGTTTTTATGCAGTCTTGTGCATTGTAAGTGGATGTATTGTATTGAGTGATATATGAAGACACTAAAGAACTATGTCTATACATATGTGCATCTACAAGGAAGCATAGCGGAGGGATATTATGGTAGAGGGACCCATTCCTAACCAGCGCCCCATCACCAATCAATAGGGTGTTGTATTTCCGACCAATGCTGGAATAGATTTCCATTGTAGCCTTGGAATGCGTGTATTTGATTTTTTCAAGGTTTGGACCAATAAGTTCATGACACACAAGTGAGCAAGAAAGTAAGAAGCAATAAGCAAGAAAGTAGTTCTTGAATGATCGGAATTGGATGACTCTAGATGTTAATCATGGGTCAAGCCCAACTTTGGCCTTTCAAAATTCATAGTAATTTCATTGCAAGAGATAAAATTAGCAAATTTTTTGCAATTTCCATCAATTATGTCAATGCACCTCTAAAAATATTTGCTTTATCTAAGACTACCCTAGATCATGTCTAGAATTGCTTATTTGATCGGTTACCGGTTCCTCTACCATAAATTGAAGATAGGCTTTGCTTTTGCATGGAGTACATGAGAGAATATGAAGGATCAACACAACATGTTTGGGATCAATCTAGAAGAAGAACCCATCATGAACAACTAGGTGATACATTGTAGGGCACCACAAACAAAGGCATATGTTTGACAAATTGCGTTCTTATGTACATGCATTCGTCATTGACAACGTTGTTCATGAAGATGAAGCTTAACATGTCCACGTCATTCGTACATTTGTGTAACAACCKACAAATGTCATGTAGGACATTTGAAGGGTAGTTAGAGTCAATTCTCCACCTCTATGTCTCCTAGGAGGAATTATTATCTTCTAGACATTCATTGGATGACATAAGTAATGGTTGTCAACGATGGCTGTGACATGCAGATGATGTCATCTAAACGAGGAAGGTTGCCCATATGAAAACGTATGCATCATTTCTAAATTGCCCAAGGTGGGCTCATTGAAAGACTTTCATTGGACATCATTACTCATTGATACTCATGGCATAAAGAATTGCACCATTTGTTACCAAGAAATGCATAGTCTAYTGACTAMRTTGTTTAGATAYTTTATCCACTATTATATTCATGTTTCATTGCACATGTATGTCCACTATCATAGACCTGGAAATTGGATCAAGGAAATGCATGCATGACATTGACAATGAGGATGTTTGTAGCATATATGGAAGCACTCGGTGATGGAGGTTCATGTTGCCTTGAACAGGGCAAAAGGTCATGTCATAGTCTGTTGCTTGGACATTGCAAACAACGCCTTCACTTGTTTGCTAGAGGTTAGGTTGTATGATCAAATTTAACAAATTATATGTTGGACAACATATGCTATCAAGCCACAATCATTGGGAAGTGAAGATGATGCTTCCAAAAGTAATATCTTCAAAAATGTTTGTACATCCCATATCACGTCTACAAGAACATTTGACAATGTAGCATGGGTGGACCATGTATGCTAACAAGGCATGCCATATTAGCATTTTATGCCCGCGCATTAGATGAGAAACAAGGCCTCTAGAGGGCCGTTTCAGGCCTATTCCCCTTGTTGTTCTTAATGTAGTGATGGAACCGCTAGCTGCTGTCAGAAAAATAATTACAAAAAAAAAAAATTGGTCTTGAAATGCATTTGTTTTGTTTTGTTTACAAAAAAAAATCTGACATGGCAGTCGCTTCGCCACGTCAGGCTGCTGCTACAGTGCTGTGGGAACGCAAGAACGCAGCAGAGAACTCGCACCCTCCCTGAGCCTCAAAAAACATGTAATGTCTTTTTTCTAGCTACCTGCCTCCTCGTTGTCTTTTTTTTCACCCTAAGCAACCGTTTCATCCCCGATTGCAGTGACTTCCATTGATTTCCATTGAACCACAGTTAAATAGACCAAGAATGTTGATGTGGCATATCTAGCGGCAATACTAGCTTGCTCACATGTAAAATTAAAATTAAAAACAAAAAAACAAAAAAGATTATTTTTTTAGAATCTGACGTGGCACTAGGTAGTGCCACGCCGAATTTTATTTTTAAAATTTAAAATTTAAAATTTAAATTTTTTTTCACAATAGCACTGTCGACTTTTTGAACTTGCAACCCTTTGCAGACCTCATATTTTTCCTAATGGAACTCACAGTTTTGCAAAGGCCTCCAAATCATCTAATGATTGTAGCTTCTACTAAGCCTCACTAGGTGTGAAATAATAGAAGTTAACAATGAAGCAACACAAGTTAAAAACAAGTAGTGAAATTGAATTTTTTGTTGTCTTTGGAGTTGCTCCCGTGCTATTAATTTAAATCCTTGTCCAAACAACGTTGGTGGAGTGATGTCCTTTGCATTCAAATCTGACAATGTTTTGTGATTCAACTCCAAAAAACTCTCAACACAAGATTTGTTAGTAGTAGTTTTTTTTATAGTTGTGGGTTGAAGTCTTCACCTTTGGTTGGTTAGAATTTGCATTTCAATTCCCATTTGTAATGCTAGAATTGCTTTATAGTCTCTAGAGCGTGGAATTGCAAATTTCTTTGCTTTAGAATACTCAAACGAGTTTTCGATGTTGTCCATCAAATTGTACACAGGCGAATTTCAAATTTAATTTGGGACAAATATATTTGGGAACCTGGATTTATTTCAAGAGGGAAGGAGTGACAGTCAAGTGGACATTTAGTGTCTAATGGATGACATACAATCTATCTATATAGGACAGAAGTGCAACTATTCATTATCGAAATTTTGTATTGAAGGGGAGATCTTCTATACTTCCAATGAGTGCTTTTGGATTTTTTTGAAACCAATGATTCTCACTGGTTTCAAAATGGATGATTTCCACGGTAACGAGTTCGTCTTCAAGGGTTGACCCTGTAAAGATCCAGCCCATGACCAAGGTCATTACCAAAATTCTCTAATTCTTGGACTAATAGGTGCATTCTTTTTTTCTATAGTTACCAATGAAGTCATCCATCGGACAAGTTTGATCCACAACAAGGCTTTTTTTTTTTGCTTTTTGGTGCCAAGTTGCACTAGAAAAAATAATTTGGCTAAAAAATGCCTAAAACAACGTAGAAAACCTTGGATGAAATCACCAAACAACTTTGAATTTAAAAAAAATCTTAGATGAAATTGCTAGGTTGTGGATGAAAACCACACTATACATCCAATATTTGGATGAATATTGTAATTTGGAGCACCACTATAACATTTAATATCGCCACTATGGCACTTTGTAAAATATGAAAAAAAAAAGCCTTGGTCCACAGTGTCATTAAGGTAGCAACACCCCCAAATAACACTAGATGATTTCTGACACCTAAAAATCGACTTAAATCCAAGCGCAAGTGGACCCAAAGTAGACAGGTGGGTTCCAAGAAGTGGTCAATCACCCGCCTGTGATCTAAGCTTAGAGTGTGTTGCTTTTGGATGTTTTGGTGGCCACTTTGGTGTTAGTTTAGTGTTCACAGTCGGTGCATCTACATAGTCGTTTTCAAAAATTTGTATTATATCCAAACGAACTTGGAAAAATACGAAAACAATTTTGTTGATTTTGAACTCCGTTTCCTAACAAGCACACACCATTTATTTTGTAGCTACCCTCAAGATCTGCAAATTTAAAACAAGTGTCACTTTTAGGTGCTTCTACCTTAAGCGTTACCCCAATTAGAAGTGACTGAGAACGACGGAGTTGGTCCCAAGTCCGTGGCCAGCAACAGTAACGACAGGAGGGCCTGGCACAGCCCTCCGTCAGAAGCCAGGCCATCACATGCGTGAAGCGGTTTCAAAAATGCGGAGAGGAACGCGGGAGAACCGGCAAGGGCTTCGGCACCCAGCCAGCCAGTCAGTCCGCCAGTTTTCAACGCCAGCTTCCGCTTCCACCCCAGGGACCGCGAGGAAGGACCGAGGGAGAGACCCAGACCCCCCGCCCGACGGACTTTCCTCCACGGCGACCCGCGGGAGGCCGGCCCCGTCCGCCTATTGGTAAGCTCCCTAGTGCCAGCTCGATTTCCAGGTCGCCAGGTGCCAGGTGGGAACCCCAACTCAGCCCGGGCGCCCTCCTGCTGCAAACCTTCCACGGCCCGCGGTCCCCGACGGCCCCCGACGGCCCCCGCCTTCTGGGACTTATGTGTGCGCTCGAGACCGGGGTCCCCATTCTTGCCTGCTCATTCTGCTTCTCCTCCTTCCTCCCTCGACTGCTCCCGTCGCAGCGGCCCCGCCCGCGCAGGTCCTCGCGCCGTGTTCCTCCGCGGCGTCGGCGTTTCAGTCGTTTCCACGCATCTCGAGGTGCGCTACTACTTGCTTCCGCTTCTCACTCGCTCTCTCTTTTGCGGTGGCTTTTCTTGATGTGGCCCTGGTCCGGTTTAGTTGTGATGCGCCTCCGTCGAGTTTAGGTTTTCGTCTCGCGAGTGTGCTCGGACGGCAATGTCGCCCTGGAAGTTGGACATGTGTGGAGTGGCGGTTTGGTTGGAGTCAGATCTGGCAATGGGGAGAGTGTGCGGGTTGCAGTGGCCGTTCGTTAGTTGTTGGGCGGGGGCGGGGATAGGGATAGGCTAGCTAGGAGATCTGGTTGCGTAATGGATTTTCGTCGTGGTCAGTTAACGTCCTTGTTCTTCCTTCTGTTCATGTGTCGTCGAAGGGAGCGCGACTGGGAGGCCTAAATTGTGGTTCTGGTTCCGATATGTGAGAACTCGATTGCGGTTGTAGCTTTTCAGTGATGTGAGCTGCTTTTAATTTARAAGTCTCCGGATCCGAATATTAGGGATTGTTGAGTAACTGTCCACGGTGGAAGTGATGGCATCGCAGAAGCGTGTTAGTAATGGCAGTGTATGCGGTACTACCCTGGCAGATGAGGAGGTTAAGAGATGAATGTCCTTTCCGATCTTTGTCGTCATTATTTCCGGTGTACTAATGTCGTATGGTAGTGTTGATATTCAGGTTGATTTTTTGCAATGGCTGATGGTGAGGATGTTCAGCCTTTGGTGTGCGACAATGGATCCGGAATGGTCAAGGTTTGTTTTGATCCCAATGCYACATGGTTCTGCGGTTCATGTATGTCGGTTCTGTAGAAATCAATGTGTCCAAATGCTTAAAATCTCGTTTAGTACCTGTTTCATCTAAATCATGGGTTCCGATGTACTTAGTATGCATAAAATGCAAGCTCCAATGCATCCAGAGAGTCGTGGAATTTTTAAATTTATCTGTGGATATTGCACCGCAGGCCGGTTTCGCTGGAGATGATGCTCCTCGTGCTGTGTTTCCCAGTATTGTTGGTCGCCCAAGGCACACCGGTGTGATGGTGGGCATGGGACAGAAGGACGCGTACGTGGGCGACGAGGCTCAGTCGAAGAGGGGTATCCTGACTCTAAAGTATCCCATTGAGCATGGAGTGGTGACGAATTGGGACGACATGGAGAAGATCTGGCACCATACCTTCTACAATGAGTTGCGTGTGGCGCCGGAGGAGCACCCTGTTCTGCTGACCGAGGCTCCTCTGGAGTATGATGAGTCAGGCCCCTCGATTGTGCACAGAAAGTGTTTCTAGAGCAGTGCGTTCGGCGGACTTTTCTCTCCTTCCGTGCAGACCCTTATCCTCCGGGAAGCCCTTGGTCTCTTGCTCGTCAGTTCTTTGAAGTAGCTTGGCAGGTGTAGGAGATTTATGGGAAGGGAATTGGACCAATTTTTTGGAGGCTGCTCGATTGAGGAGCACCACTGTAGGCATTCACTTTATGTTGTTTCCGTCATTGGAAGTTTGGTGCATCAGTGAGATTCGTCTTTTGGGCTTGACCTCTCATTAGATTCCGTGCTGTGTATGTTTCTGTTGCTGTAGCATCCAGCGGGGTTACGTTTTGCTTTGATATTGTTCTTTGTAGGGCAGTGTAGAGTATTGGACACCGTGTGCTTGCAGACAGTCCTGCAGTTGCTGGCTGTGTATCGGTACTCTTAACTTGCCTGCAATATTTGTATATTGTGACCTGGAAAGTAATCATAGATTCTTATCGGAATCATCGGTTATGGGGGAAGAAGGTGCATTACACTTGTGCACATGCGTTTGATAAACGGTTTGGTGTGAAGTCTTCTCTCTGTGTATTGTTAATTTGGTAGGGACTACTTGAAATGTGGATGGTCGGTTTTGGTGTGAATTTGCATTCATTTCCTGCATCAATCGTTCCATCTGTTTTCTTTGAGGTTGTGATTGTGGAAGTGGTTATCAGTTTCTTAGTTTTGACATTTTGCTGCCAACTTGTGTATGGGCAATCCTTGTTTGGAGTCCAAGCAGTGGATCAGAGTTGAGGTCGTGCATAGCCTCCTCTGCTCTTGGAAATCCATGTCTTGTGCCTGTCAGTAGACAACAGGCGGACTCTTCTTTCGGAATCGATATTCCAGGAATTTTGGATATAAAGTTGGAAATACAGTATCCCACCTATTTTATTTTATCACCTGCCTACTGATCGGAGAAATTACTAGTAAGTGACCGTGAAGCAGTTGTGGCAGGTTTGTTAGCGGGAAGTAGCGGAATTATCCTTTTTTCTTTGCCACTCTGCTTTGAACTCCGTCTGTTTATGTTGTAGGTTCCATATCAATCAAGTATATGTACTTTTCATATTTGGATGTCAAAGTATTGAACCTAAAGTGCTTTTCAGTCGTCCAAGTATCTTAAAAACATAGGGTTTTACTAACATGACCGAATATCTCCTATTGGGATTTAACCTTAAAGTTTCATTGAATACCGGAACTGTTCAAAGTTACCATTTTTACTGCAGTGAGGACAGAGTAAAAATTTGATCCTTCTGCATATTCAACGTAGGCACTTTGCACTTTACAAGTACAAGAATGTGGAATATATTTCAGACAATTCAACTGTAGATTTCAGAATGTAAGAGTTTAGAGTGAAAAAAATCACCTTATCTTTGAGTCACTGAATTCATTCCATACTAGATTTCAAAGAATTCATTRCAAATGTTTGAGATAAAATATTTTTGAAGTGTGGAATTGGTTGAGAGACTAGGGGAAAAATTCAGGAAGGAATCCTAGTTTTGAATGCTTTTTTKRAATTTCTAAATRGCTGACAGGAGAAGATGGAGTGAAAACCAAAAATCACTAATTATCCTAAAATATAATTGAAACAAGTTCATTGAGCAAACTAAATCTTGAAATTTTTTTATTGCCGTATATTTGTGAAAATCAGTTCAGAAACAAATAGTATGACTTGTTCTTTGAAGAAGATGCTTTGATTGCTACTGTARAAATACAAGACTTCATAACTTTCACATCAATACTCCAAATTAAATGAATCAAGTTTTTCATATAGACAAAGATATATTCAAGCATTTAACCCCTAAAGTCCCAAGTGTCCCCTCGGGATTTTGGGCAAGCTCGTGTGATCTCAATTTTTGACACAATTTTTTGAAATTTTTTTTGATGATAGAAAACCACATTAGCTTTCTGAAATATAACTTTTGTCTCAATCGGTGTCCGGGGGGAAACATTATGCCATACTATGCATAAATTTCAATTCGTCGGGCAGAAACAAAAAATCACAAAAATATAATTTTTTTTTTCATTTTTTTCATTTTTTTCTCAAAGATTGTATTTTAGTGTACATCCAAAGCTTTGATTCATTCTATTTGGCCTAATAATGAGAAAGATATGGACAATCTTGTTTTTCGGGCAATCTAAGCATCCTCTTGAAAAAATAACTTATAGGATTCATTTTTAAATGCAATTTTCACAATTTTTTGAAAAAAATAATTGGACAAGGTTAAGTTTACTTGCCAAAACAATCTCACCGTTGGGATTATTGTGTTTCAATCCCATCTTAGAGCTATTAACCATTTAGTTCTTTTTCCAATCTTGGACCTACTTCTACTTAATAAATTTTTAATGCTTGAATATCAAGTGTGTTTTTCTTGAATTTTTTTCCCCTAATCCTCAACTTGAATCTTCAACACATAAAATTTTAATTTCAATCTCAGTATAGCAAAAATATTTGATAAGGAAGCTCCAAAGTCAAAAAATCTACTCATAGAATGTATAAAAAAGCTTCTTTTTTTTACATTAGATGTTTTTTCAGCCCCGCAAGAGCCTGTTTCAGGGTTGTTCCCTAAAATTGTTCCCTGCACAGGGAAGTAGGGAACCAGCAACTACTGGTATGAAATT
Organism: Pleurozium schreberi; assembly: GCA_006891605.1. NCBI lineage: Eukaryota > Viridiplantae > Streptophyta > Bryopsida > Hypnales > Hylocomiaceae > Pleurozium > Pleurozium schreberi. The sequence continues at coordinate 171,505 of VACF01000550.1, read as the reverse complement.
TTGAATTTCAAAATTTTCTTTTTTTCTTTTTTTTAGAAATCTTAGAAAGTATAAAGAAATTGAAAGTTGATTTTTTTTTAAATTAAAATTAAAATTAAAAAATTAATTAATTAATTAATTAATTAAAATAATGAATGAATTAGTATTATCTGACATAGCAATCTCTGTGCCACGTCAGACTGCCTACGTGGCACAGTTCCCAGTGTGTTTCCACAGTCCGGGAACTCGCAATCTTCTAGACGGTCCAAAAAACATCTAATGCTTTAAATGCAGATATCTTACAATCTATGTAGTCAAAGTTCGTGAAAATTTTCATACACATTTATATACTAGTCTAGTGCAAGATCCTATGGTTAGGTATGCAAAAAAATTGAAAATTTTGAAAGCTTTGCACCTTGCAATAGAAATGGCAGTTTTGAATGGATTTTGAGAGAAGAAAGGCTTTGGGACTTAAGGGGTTAATTCAGGATACTAATTCAAAAAACGTTTTTGAGTTTTGTGATTTGTTTTGTTGCCCATTTTGGCTAGTTATACTTTAGATGGCATAAATTTTGGCCCTACCACCAATTTAAATAAAATCTATTTTTACAAAGATATTTTATTCATCTAATTATTTTATTATGTTTCAAAAATCAYCCAATATTTTGAGATTGTAGGTACTTGCCCAATCTTTCATTTGTTCCCTGACTAAAAAATTGTCCACTAAGAGCCCATTTGCTATCCATCTTTTAATACTTTGAAGGAAGAAAACACTCATTTATAGGATTGTCATATTTAATTTGATTTAGAGACTAAATTGCAAATCAGAAAGGAAGGCCATTGCAAGGTTTGGCATAAAAATTCTTGATTTAGACTTCCATTAATTAAGAAACTAACAAAATAATTTTAGTTTTTGTTTCCTTCAATAAGATTTTGTTTCCTTGCAAACTTTTTGCAAATTCTTCACATATATTAGAGAACCTACACATAATACATGAAAATTTGTTCAACACCTTTGAACTAAAACTACATGAAAGGTGAATTAACCATTCTAAAAATGAGTTAACTACAAAATCATTAAATTAACTAACAATGCAATGACTTGTAGATTATTTAAGTTGCATATTAATAAATTTGAATCAGTCTTTTGAGTTTAATTTCCAAACCTACTACCATCTTTGTAGAAGTGGAGTTGTATAGTAGAATTGAAAAATGCATCTATTGGTCCATGAATCAAATGTTTTTTTGGCAAAGTATCTTGGCCAATCATAGGTCTTGTCTTTACAAGGATTATCTTGGAAGAACAAACTCTATGAACTTGAAATGAATTTGAAAATGCATTGCTTCATTTTCTCCATTTTCCATGTACTTGGGTAGAAGTTTTTTTTATCTATCATTAAATTTAAAAATTTATTGTATTTGATCTATATTTTCATCATTTTCTAAAATATAGATCAAATACAATACATTTTTAAAAGATCTAATTTTTTTGGCACTTACGCATATTATAGTATAGAATATTATGAAATTGAAAATTGCCAATCCCAATGGTTGAAATGTTGTAATAAACAATCCACACCCAATGTTTTGATTTTTTTTCAAAATTATTGAAAAATGAGTTAAATAAAGGACTTCAAAGTTTATTTTGGCATAGACATTCCATGATTGCCCGCAAACAAAAACTCTTCATAACTTTTGACTTGTTGATCAAAATGGAGTAATTCAAAGCTTCTCATGTACATATAGTTGTAGATAATCATTTTCGAATTTTTATTTCTGAAAAAAGTCATTTTTTCAAACCTGCCCGGGTTGCCCGCTGACCACTTAAAATCACATTTCATGCAATAACTTTTTACCAGTGTAGTCAAATGTTATGGAAATTGTTGGGCCTTAAAGCTACTCCTTGGACACATGTTGTGTAAAAATTTCAAAGAAAAGTAATAAAAACTCCATTCGTAGTGAGCTGCCCAAAATCGCCATGTTGCCAAAAAATGCAGTTTGGTCCTTTAGGGGTTAACCCTTGAAAGATGGACCGGTGGCTGTGGAAATCATGCATTTTTGATACCGTGTGACATCATCTACTTTGAAAAGCCAAACATACTCATTGGAAGTCAAAGTACTAGAAAAGATCTTCGCTTCCCACTCCTAATACCAAGGAGGAAAGTTGACATTCTGTCTAACACGGTTTGATTCTCTATCATTGAGAGGACACAAAACATCGGCCGCGGCGTTCAAGGGTTAAAGCACGTTCCACCTTGAATGGTTAAGTCTTCAAGGCCCAAGGGGCCATTACTTGACCTTTCATCTCTTCAATAGGCCAAAGATTTTACTTTGTATTCTCACATTCTAAGAAGTAATTTTAAATTTAATTTCATATTATAATGTTCGTAATGAATGGGAAAGCTCAAAAGAACAATAGATATTATATAACAAGCTTGATGTACAATGTATGTTACGGGTAGTCACACCTTCTTCACCATGGTTGCAATTCTCAAAGAATGTGAACTTGACATTTTCTTATCGGCAATTTGTGGCAAGAGAAGCTCAGATTCTTCAAGAATTCAAGAGTGTCATTTCTTCTCCTCCAAAAGTGAAGAGATGTTCTCGAAGAAAAAATTCTCAAGGAAATTTTCAATGTCGTTGACTGTGCGTGGCTTGCGGAGCTCTCATCTAGCTTTACAAGTAATGCATTCCTCGAGAATTGCTCCAAACAACAACAACAAAAAGGGTGTCACATCTTCTTCATGCGAAACACCTTGCCATTGGCTCCTCTTTTCTCTTGCCAATTTATTTGACTTCAAAGTTCAAACTCGTGAAAAAGTTCAGTATAGTGGACGGCTCCAAAACCGATTGCGATCTAAAACCGTTAACATCCATGACGTATGTTCACTTAAGGTTGATAAGGTTGATAACGTAGTACATGACTTATTTTTTAGGTCACAAAAAATAAGACATGTCTTGCTGGACGACATTTCTACCTTAGAATGAACAAATGTACTACATGTTAACGGTTTTAGATCACGATCGATTTTGCAGCATCCTACCTTACAGAAATCCTCCTACAGAAATTCTCTGGGGGGTTGGAAATTTCGCTCAAAAGAAACCCAGCCCAGCCGCAGCTTGACTCCGTCAGCCGGCCGCGACTAGCCGCAGTCCGACGCGCGGGTCCCCACCCCACCTCGCCCTCTCCTCCGGCCTCGGTGTGTCCGCTGAGGCTTTGGTTTGTCCGCAGCCGTGAGCAGCAGGCGCTCTATTTGCTCTTTTTCCAGTAAGTTAGTCCTCCACAACAATCCAGAGGACCGCTGCATTTGCTCATTCTTTAGGTTTCTCTGTCCCTTGGCACCCCTCTCATGGCTGCCCTCTCCTCTCTCCGCGTCGTGGTGCCCCAGCTTGACATCACGAGGGCTCAGACTTCAGCTGCTAGCTCTTCTGTCCTGGGCGAGAAGGCTTTCTTTGGGGTTCGCAGCTCGAAGCCCTTGTTCGCTGCGGATGTTGGTGCGAAAGGATGCATCAGAGGCTCCGCCATTGGCAACAATGTCCGCGCCTCCGCTGCTGCTTCCAAGGTGGTCCAGGACAAGCCCAAGAGCGCCGACAAGGCGCAGCAGCAGCAGCTGGTGAGTGGATTCCCCCAATTCGCTTGATTCACTTGATTCGTATSTATGATTCTCATCTGGGTTTTCGACATTGATTGATTTGGTTGGCGTTTCTTGGGTTTGCCAGTTAGTGACCCGCGATGAGGGTCTGGAGCTTTACGAGGATATGATCCTGGGCCGCAGCTTCGAGGATATGTGTGCGCAGATGTACTACCGTGGCAAGATGTTCGGGTTCGTACATCTGTACAATGGCCAAGAAGCGGTCTCCACGGGCTTCATCAAGTTGCTGAAGAAGGAGGACTATGTTACATCGACGTAYCGGGATCACGTGCACGCGTTGAGCAAAGGCGTGCCTGCGCGGGAGGTCATGAGCGAGCTCTTCGGAAAGAGCACGGGTTGCTGCCGCGGCCAAGGGGGGTCGATGCACATGTTCTCGGCCGAGCATGGGTTGTTGGGCGGGTTTGCTTTCATCGGAGAAGGGATCCCCGTGGCCGTGGGCGCGGCGTTCTCGGCTAAGTACAAACGGGAGGTTTTGAAGGACGACAAGGCCGATAACGTGTCCATCGCCTTCTTCGGCGACGGGACGGCCAACAATGGTCAGTTCTTTGAGTGCTTGAACATGGCGCAGCTCTGGAAGTTGCCCGTCATCTTTGTGGTGGAGAATAATTTGTGGGCGATTGGCATGTCGCACTACCGGTCGACCTCGGATCCGGAAATCTGGAAGAAGGGCCCGGCATTCGGCATGGCCAGCGCGCATGTCGATGGCATGGACGTGTTGAAGGTGCGGGAGGTCGCCAAGGAGGCCATTGCCAGGGCGAGGAGAGGAGACGGGCCGACGCTCATTGAATGCGAGACGTACCGATTCCGAGGACACTCTCTTGCCGATCCTGATGAACTCCGTGCCCCTGGTAAGCTTGAGCAATCCGACTGTATTAGATATGTCAATGACAGCACTTACCAATTTGAGTASTCCAAACGTAATTGGGAAAAATCCTCCAAATTTAGTGTGGTGATCCTTGATGGTATTGGTCACACTAGCCGGGAAGCGAATTGCAAAAATTTGTTCCGCACCAGAAGTTAGGGTAGGTGATTAGCAAAGGAATGAGAATGTACTTTTTTTGRCACATCCTTGACTGTACAGTACAATCCGTGATTGGTGTCATTATTGGGSAAGTAGTCTAAATGCATTCCAAATGTGAATTCTTGAGTATTTTAGCTGTCCACATATGTGCGGAYCATTCTGGGGGTGGGTTGAGTGCKGCGGAATYAGAGAATAGATTGTGTATGTTCTATGGAGAGAGGATKCACCAGASGTGTACATTGCASGGGTGATGTGCACTTGTTCCWTTGGGGTTCTATTTAGTTTGTCCGGTGTGTCAGTTTGTGTTAACATGGCAGTTTTGTGTATTTGCAGCTGAGAAGGCRCACTATRCGGCAAGGGACCCCATTGTTGCCCTGAAGAAGTATTTGCTAGAGAATGAATTAGTTACGGAGGGTGATTTGAAGAGTATTGAGAAGAAGATTGACGACGTCGTAGAGGAAGCCGTAGAATTTGCAGATGCGAGCCCCTTGCCAGTGCGCAGCCAATTGCTGGAGAATGTGTTCGCCGACCCGAAAGGGTTTGGGATAGGCCCGGATGGCAGGTACCGATGTGAAGACCCTGGATTTAGTGCTGGAACGGCCCAGGTGTAATGCTAGAAGTAATTGTWTTGTSCTTACCTCTAGTGCGAGACATTAGAACTCGCGCTTATTTTTTGGAACTTGGGCACCCTGATAGGATTTATATCACACYTACGTTCCAGTGGCCRTGGGACGTAACGTTGGTTGATAATGAGAGTGGTTTAGTAGAGTCAAAACTTGCACAGGCTCTGGGTTTTGCAGGTATCATTTAGGTGGCCTCCTAGATTCTCCAGGGTTTTCTCTTAATTGTTATTAATTGGTCTATCATTTAGACCTGTAATGTGTGTATTCTGCGAATTTCTATTATATCCTTTTTTGGTGACTGTTAATTGACACCAGTTTTTTCTTGGACGATGAATATGTGATTGAAAGTGGTGGATTCAARTGAGGACTATGGAAGATCTTAGATCTGCTACATCTTGTGGTTAGTTACTGTACTTTGTTGGAGTGAAGCGCAAAAGAGCTCAAATAAAATCCACCTTCTTTGCTACAATTTTTACACTCCTACCAGGATGAGCTTTCTTCTGAGTTTGTTTTGTCTTCAGATCTGAGGCGGATTTGACATACCTGCGAAGGTGCCTCGCGAACTGACATCTCGGTGATACACGAGCATCTCATCTTAAGGAAGCGTCTATTGTTTCTACTATGATTCTATTAGGATTTGCAGCTGTTGACTGAGGCTCTTTTGATTCATCAGCGACGATCATTTGAATGTGTGCAGGTGACGGTAAATCTGATCAATGGATCTTGTTCGCAACACCAGTTATCAGTCCCAGCAACTTGACTGTATAACTGAAACAGTTTACGAAGAGCCCTAGACTCGAGGCTTCTTGTCTGTCTGTGATGGGTCAGAAACGTGTTTTGTAATGGCTATTTTAGGTGAGTACAAGGAGGTTCCAAGCACCAAGTATGCTAGAAACTTTTCAGGAATTTGTAATATTGTTGAGGCAATTCCACTGCTTACCGTTTTCTCTCTCCAGATGCAACTCTGCCTCTTGGTCGATTTGGTGGTTTCTTCGCCAGGGCGTACTGATTGGTAATCTGTCTTGAAACTTCACAAGAAATGAGGATGAAATTCTGATTTCAAGATGCCTCCTCCAACATAACAACATTCTTTTGGGGTGGTCTTCTGACATCTTCGAAGTTGCCATGATGTCCTGAATCTTGCGGATTCATGATTCCTGTTCTTCCATTTCTTATGTAACTGAAGATACAACAAGAGGACAGTTCAGGGATGTGACAAGAATAACAGGATGTAAGATGCTCATTTTAAGGAGAGTAAGAAGCCATGTGTAGGGTATCTTCAGTTTTCAGCATTGAAAATTTGTAATGTATTACTAGAGAAATACAATACAACTTGGGTTGGGTTGGGTTAGATTTATCTTGAGTTTGCTAATAATCTCATGAATATTTTCTGTTTTTTTATCATTGAGATAGGTGGACCCAAAAAAAATGTGACTTTTAACCCTTAAACGCCTTAAACGCTGATGTGGACGTTTCGTGTTTGATGGATGATGGATGAACTGCTTCTTGAACGTAAAAAACCCGTTTTGCATTGAATTTTTTTGGAAAAGTAACAGTGCAATTGTGTAGGATTATATAAGGGTAAAAATAGCCTCATTAAATGCATGCTTGTTTTTAGGCTCTTTAAACTTTAGAACGTGGATGTGAAATTTTTATGCACGGTGTTAGGCCTCTTGTTGTCCTCCTTACAATTTCTTGAACGGCACCATGGATTGATGACTTATGTAGCAACCGAGAACAGTACCCTCTTCCACGGTTTGTGTTTAATTACCACTGTTCACAGCCCGCTTGTTCCCACAATGACCCGCTCGGCGTTTAAGGGTTAAGTGTGCATATGTTGAATTGTTGGATAGAAATTGTTGATGCAGGTGCACCTAAAAATGACAAAATATGCATTTAAGCATGATCCCTAATATCAAGTAATCTTAGTTTGTTGGATCTTGTTGGTAATTAAAAGAAAATTAGAGGATTAGACTATGTTCTCTTGGTGTTTGTTTAGATTTTCTTTGAGTATATTTTTTGAATAGCTTATGAACACACTATGAAATTTTGTAGAGCTAATTGTTTGAAATTTTGTAATTGGCTTCTATTTTGAATGTAGCACAAGTTTGATATTCTCTCCCTCCTCTTGGAAAAAAGGCTCTTTTGAGGATTGTTAGGTCACTATTTTGGAAACATTTTAGAGTAAAAAAATAAGACATAATCTAAATACATTATTGCTATAATTGCAAGATTAGAGTGTAGTGATATGAAGCAAAAACTTGTAGAATTACTGTGGTCAAAATATTGTCTTTGGTTGTAGTAGACCTATTTGAGGCAGAAAATGAAACAAGTTCCTTTCACCATGAATAACCTACRGTGACCATTACATTATGTTTGAGCACCACACAATGAACCCATTTGTTAAATTGATGAAATGAAACATTATACTAACAAGTCATGTAATCATGTGATGTTGACTATACCTCTAGAATGGATAAAGAAATTACATAGTCCGCATGAGAGAGTTGTCTTTTCTTGCACCAAACAAAAGTTACACAAAAATTGACTCATAGAAAGGCTTTGTCAACAATATGAACAATTTTAAGGCTTGGTCAATCATGAAAAAATTTCACAACAAATGGCAATGAACTTGTCATCCTACGGAAAGCATTACTTGGAATCAATGTTGTTTCTTACACATGCAATAATCCCACTTGTATGTGACCCTGCTATATGCCAACGTCTAAAAATGACTTCCCTTGTAAAAAAATTACATGTCCTATAAGTTTGTACAACATGCATTAAGGCACAATGAATCTCCAATCTCAATCGAAGCATCTAATTTTCGATCAATTAAGATCTTTATACATAGTGTACAATCCTTGAATAACCATAACTGCAGTAATTTGAAATTCTAAAAGAAGTTATTTTCTTTGGTAAACCAAACATTGGGGGCTCTTGAATTCCGCGCTTTCCATCTTTTGAACTCTTTGCTTGATAGTGATTAGTGAAGATAGTAGTATGAGATTTCACTAGCATACACAGTGTATTTCCATTGAACAATGTTACAAAGATGGTAAACCGAGATCTGTTACACTCAGTKATTTTCACTATCCATTACATTTTTTTTGAGGCTCAGGGAGGGCTATGAGTTCCTAGTTGTGTTCTTGCTTTCGTGTAGCACTACAACAACAGCCTAACGTGGCGAAGCGACAACCACGTCAGATTATTTTTTTGTAAAAAAAAACAAAAAAAAATCATCCTTGTTTTTCCATTTCAAGACCGCAAGTTTTTTTTTTTTTTTTTGGTGATTGTTTTTCTGACAGTGGCCAGCCGTTCCATCATTGCATTGATAACAACAAGGGGAATAGGCCTAAAATGGCGCTCTAGAGACCTTGTTTGTCATCTAATCCCTTTTTACTGGACTCATATTCCTCAAACTGCATAAAAACTTCACTTAAATCAAAAACATATCACAAATCCAAGAAATTGAGATCTCTTCATATATCTTAAAAGAATTTTAGCATAAAAAAATAGCAGACCAAAGAATGGTTTACAATTGACATCTTTTGCTTGAGAGAGTTATGATCATCCTCCCTTCTCTGCATGAGGTGATCTAAGTAGCTTGACTTTTGTGGCAAAGTGAATTTGATGGCAATTTCAACTTTAGAAGGCAAAAGTTTTCCCATGTCAATCATGTTCTAAATTTTAGCCAACTACGCTTGCTTGAATGACCACAACATCATAACGTTTATTATGCAATCTCATTTCATTGAAAAGAGTGCACATTGCTAATTGTTGAAAGCTCAATTTGGAATCTAGAGAGCCATCCCAAAGACATCTTTTTGCAGCATGTAACAAGACTTCATCAACCAAGTCACTAAGATGTTGAATCTCCTCGTCCACGTAAATGCTACTTCTTGATGTCAATATTGCTGAACAAATAAGGTCTTGAATAAACATAGGACCTAGTCCCATAATGTCTTCAACCTTCAAGAAATATAACTCGAACGAGATATAAGCCTTGATTACGTCTTTGCTAAACAAAATATCCTCTGTGAGAGTCTAAACCAACATCAACTTCTTAGGGTCAATCAAGTCTATGTGGATTTCTCCTACATCAATGCATTCATCTAGACTTTTCACAAGATACTTAAAGATGGAGAGTCTATTTGTGTGTCAATGAGTCAATCTTTGTCCCCACCAAGTACTGTGTCCAAATCAATTAATGTTCCTTTGCACCAAAAAAAATCAACCATGTTAACCCCAACTTTTTTAAAGTCCTACAATGTTGCATTCACAAACCTAGGTTTTTAGCTTTATTAAGACCAAGAGAAGTTCAACTATCTCATCTTCATGGTCCAAACCAAGGTCTTGAAATTTCAATGCATATCCAAATAATTTATTGAAGAAAACTTCGTAATTGTTCGTATAGGAATCCTTTGTTGATGAGTGTGCTAGCTTGGTCATGACACTCTCAATTCCATTTGTGTTTTTATCTCCACAAACTTGTGACAATGCCTGTATAGATTTTCCTGTGCATTGTCCTGTGCAAAACCATCAACAATCAATAGAATTAGCAAAGCATCTCAAATGAGATCTACTTCACTATTTTTTCATCTTTTGATTTGGCTAGAAAATTGTGGAAAAGTAGATGAAACATCATCACAGGAATCATGATAACTCAACTTACAATCAAATCCTTTCAAACGTCATTTGTATATTGTAAAGCCTAAATCTTAAATCCTTACCTCTCTCAATCCAAGAAATTTGAATGTGGAAAGAAAATTGAGGACATTCTACTTGGTGATTTTGATCTTGGATTTGTAACAAAATCCTTTGATCAATTCAAAAGCCTAGCTACCTCTGAGTAACTTCGACAGGTTGATTTGGAGAAAAGGAGGAAGGCCCTTGACATTCTCTCGTAGAGTGGTCTTAAACGAGGCTATAGAAACCTTGAAATAGGCTGGAGGATTTGAGGGCAAATGGAACCTCAAAATGATGAGCCTTGATTGAAATCTCAAATTGGTTTATGCCTCCCAAAAGTGTTCAATATTCCAAGGGCCAATCTCAACAAGCTTTGTGTTTAACCTTGTGTTGTTCATATTGTTGTTTTGATTGAAGAAAGCCCTACTCTACAGCATGCAATAAGGACTTTGTTAGAAAGACCATATGCAAACTATCTAGAATTGATGAGCAAGCTGGGCAGCAAAACTTATAGTTTGATAGGTAGTGAGGGAATTGGGAGAGAACTTTCTAATCAAAATCTAAACTAATTGCATTGAGTTGCAGATGTCCTAAGGTCAAGGACACTAAGTTTACACTCTGGTTTCACATTACTTTGTGAAACTTTACTATGCTATCAACAATTGGTTGTAGTATTGTATTGTTTTTCAAATCTAAAATTCTCCAACACAACATAATAATTGTTAGCAAAACTAGCATTTGAATTTTTTTGCAGAAACTTGCTGTTTTCAACGAATTAGAGAGTGAGACTAGAACAAAAGAGTTCTCCTACAATCATAGTGTGAAAAAGACAACGCTCAAACAATGCACTCAAAAGATGCAACCCTCCTTGCCATGACATTCCCTCGAAAAAATTTCTTGGCCATTGATTGAAAATTAAAAATAAATTGCACCCCCCACTCCACCCTGCCTAATGCTTTGATACATATTGAATATTGAACACAAAATACGTACTAAATACAAAATACATATTAGATACACATTAAATACATATTGAATGTGTATCAAGTCTAAATTGGATGGAATTTTGAGATCCTCACTACCACCTGTTCCAAAGCTTGCCACACAAGGTTTGGCACGTGAATTTTGCCAAAGCAAGGGTGGCAATGTTCTAAGAAGCATATTCATCACACTCAATATATACATACTTAGCCCATATCTAAAAGTGTGTCTCACTTATTACACCTCTAAGCTTTTTGCTCATAATTGATGGCCTATTCATTGGTGTAAGTCATCATTTGTTGTATTAGGTACTTGGCCTCATTGTCCAAGTTGCCCAATGATTTTGTTTTCATTTTGGAGGAATAGCCAGCTATTTCTTTAATACTTGTGTGATGTTTGGGTGATACTTGGTGATAACTATATGAAATGAAAGTGATATCTAGGTAAAACTTGTCAGCTGGATATTAAAAAACTGTAGGAATCTGGCTATTTTTTAGAAAAAACAAAAAGGACTCAATTACAAAAATTAGCCTTTTGTGTTTTTCTGCAGCAAAGATCCGTGCAAAATAACACTGAACAAAAAAACACCCACCCTTCTAGTCCTCCCATAGAGAGCTCATTGTTTTTAACATGTATGGTTCCTCCAATATTGGTGAAAGGCCATGGTAAAACAGGAGAGAATGAGGTGGAAGCACCCAAAACCGTCAATATAAGCAAATCAGCATAGTTGGAGGCACCAATATTACCAAGTGAAAATCATGAATATTAAAAAAAAATTAGATTTTTTGGATGTTGTATGTAATTACTATGATTTTTCAAAGTGCACGCTCCCTATACCACTGCAACTGTCCCTTAAGTGGATTTAAATCTGGAATTTGCAAAAATCAGTAGTCAACAAATTAGAGTTAAGTATGTGACCTTGAAATGTGTCAATGAATCAAATTTAAGCATTTGGAGGACACATTAACCAAAATCTAGGACACAATTACGTGAATCTAGGGTACAAGAATGGGAACAAGTGCCGACTAACGGGTGTTTCTCCCTTACTGAGACTTTATGAAACTTTGCTACATTATCAACAATTCATTGCAATAATAGGGGTAGTCACACCTTTTCAGAGAAAGTGTGATTTCTCCGAGAATGTAGACGTGGCAGTCTAAGAGTCTCCTCCGCAGCACAATTTGTCAGTGAAATTGGAATGCCATTTCTTCTCCCACTTATATGAAGAAACGGCGTTCCTTAGAGAAAATTCTTGAGGAATTTGCAAATGGTTGGCTACGCTTGATCTGTGGAGCTCACTTCGAGTGTGACTGTTTCTTCAAGGATTGCTCCAAACATAAAAAAGGGCAGTCACACCTTCTCCACCAACACAGGCTTCCTATTGGTTCCTCCTTTCTCTGCTACATTTCTCCAACTTCAACCAAATTTGATTCTAGGAGGAGGTGTGACTACCCCTAATATACTGCTCTTCAGATCTAAAATTCCCCGACACAACACCATACGATACGGTAATTGTCAGCGAACCTCGCAATTGAGAAAACCTGCTGAAAATCTGCGAAATCGGGGTGATTACGACGAAAACAGAAAAGCTCTCCTGCAATTACATAATGCACAAACAGAATGCTCACGCCGATCACTCCTTCATCTTACTCGAAATTGAAACCTCCCGAACATGGAGAGCTCATGCATAACTATCCCAACACAGATTATACAAATGCAAAGGAGCTGATYGATGCACSAGCRAAACCCAGAAAACCCAGCTAAAATGCGGAATAGAAAAACTCAAATCGACACACCCGGAAAGAATTAGGGGTGGATTTACGAACAGCCTCATATATTTCAGAGTGGTAGACCTGAGACAACAGCGAACASAAATGTRAWGGCCACAATTCGAGTAGTGTAGGTCGCACACAGATACCAGACGCCGTGTCGYTGATGATACGAGTAACGCGAACAAACATCCACAAACAACGTTCAATCATCTTACTCGAAACTTCCCTTCAAATTTTAGACGGACTACATGCGTACAGCAACACCGGAATCGAAAAGCAAGAGAGTAGCAAACAAAAATAGAAGTGAAACAATAGCAAGAGAAATTCAGCGCGAAAAACTCCCGAGCAGAATTCAATTTAAGAAGGGAATCATAAGCGCAGACGACCTCTACAAAACGACAGGMMGCTACAGTAGTAAGAAAGGCTCTGTCCCTTTAGCACCAGCTCGCTTTTCAAGTACTTTAGCTGCTCAAACTTCCRCAGGTAGACTCRTGGTAGCTTCAAACTGCCTCAGGGTAGCCTCAGTCCGCAGACTTGCTCAGGGTAACTTAGCTTCAAACTTGGGGTTGCTTCTGCTTAGCCTCTGTGAGATGCAAGATGCAAAGCCTCCTCGCCTTGGATCTGGGATCTGGGATCTGGGATCCCGAGCCAATAAATGGCTAGAAATACCTGCGCAGCCCTTGTAGACCAGGCGCAAAAGCAGTTGGAATCGCATCTTTTACGGTTGCGTGCAACTCTCAAACCACCCTAAAACCCTAAAACTAAACTCACTCACTCGTTCACTTCCATTTCCACCCTGCGTGCGTGCTTCCCTKAACTTTTCCCGGCTCCCCCCCTTAACTTCTTCGTCTCCACACGCTTCCTGACCTGTGCCCACTTGCACGCCATGGCGTGGCCCACCTCCCATGACGTCGCCTCGGAAACATTCGTCTTCATACAACACTCTCTGACCCCCGAAACTCTGTGCTCAGAAGCATAGAATTTCGTCTCCCATTTAATTTCTGCTTCCCACGCTTCCGTTCTCACGGTTCCCCTGCCTCTTTCAAGCTTATGGAGGCCGTCGTCGCCGTTGCTGGTACTGGTGCTGGATCGTTTCTTCGCTGCAAGGCACCCTTGCAGCTTCACTCTCAAAGCAATCCTCTGTCTCCCCCGTTTCTGCATTTTTTTCCCCGGCCTCAGTCATGGCCGCAACGTCGTCATCGAGGTCGAGTTGTAGCCATGGCGAAGCCCAATTGGGCTCATCAGGGCGTTTCCAAGGCGCTGCAAGGTGCATCCACGGTGCTGCTCGCCTCGGGTGCAGCTGCGCTGCTTCTGCTGCAGCCTTCGCCCCAGTCGGCAGTGGCGGAGACCTTCACGATCACCTTCCCGGGCTCGCAAATTAAAGAGGTGAATGCGGTGCAGCGGACTTTGGTGGAGGCTTGGGGAATTGTGCGGGAGACGTACGTGGATCCGACTTTCAATAATCAAGGTACAGGAACAAGATCCTCTGTTTCTCTGTGCCGAGTTTGCAAGGATCCTTTCTTCGATTTCGTCTTCGTCTTCGTCTTGTTGCCATCGCCACCKCCATCCAAGCACAGGAAGGTTTGGATGAAGATTTAGATTATTTTTTCCCTTGCTTTCTGGTAGAGATTTTTRTCGTGATTTGGAAATGGGAATTCCATTTCTGCTGACGCTGTTACTGATGCTGATGCGTGTTGGGAGCAGATTGGGATCTCAAGCTGCAAGAAGTGTTGGGAGATACGTTGCGTCTCAAGACATCAGACGCTGCCTATGCCAAGATTCGCTCGATGCTGGCCACTTTGGGAGACCCCTTCACTCGGATTGTCAGCCCTCAGGTTGGTTGCTTTATTTTGACTACGTTCTGTGATGCTGTGTCGATGATCTGTATCCAGAGATCCAGGATCCTTGTCGTAGTTCTGTAATGTTGTGGCTCTGATCTATATCTGGAGCTTCATGGATCTTCCTTTCCCTCTGACGCCAGTGACTTTGCCATTATTGGAGGATGCTCGTGCAGGAATATGCTAGCTTTCGGATCAACAATGAAGGCGCCTTGGAAGGTGTAGGYTTGCTCATTGGGTCGGACCGAGACTCTGGMCGATTGGTACGTCAACTACTCATCTCAAAATTGCAAGATTGTGCKTGGTTTTCGCAGCTTTTCATGTTTAGAAGCTGGAATCGTACTCCCTCATTAACCGCGACGATCTGTGTGTAGYTTTTTTCTGTTCTKTTTTTTTACCTTGGACTGTGCATGCACTTTTYTGGTGTTGTGGGCAACTACCCTTCGCATTCGATCTGCCACCTTCAATTTCTTTATTGTATACATGCACTTGATGTCCAATGTACCGAGCATCTTGCACCGTGGAGTAGCAGGACCATAGATTGCGGGATGGAGATTTTGCAGATGTCATTGTGTTTCTGGTCTGGTGAATCTGGTTTAATAMGACCCTTCTGGAAATGATTTGTGCAGTCTTAAATAGTTTCCCATCTCGCTCTATGCTCTATGCTGAAATTTGGTGAAGTTRTTTTATTTGCTATCGTGTCTATGACCATGTAGAGATCTTCTATGTGGAGTTCCTGAATCCACCGCTGCTTTTAGTGCTTSGTTGTTTGTGAATGMTCYCAGTGTCACTTATAAYAACAAAACCTTGGCAACTTTCAGGTTGTGTTATCYCCTATTGAGGGTGGYCCTGCACAGCGAGCTGGGATCGTCACTGGCGATGAGTTAGTACAAATCGACGGTAAGCATATCAGTGCGTATCTAAATGAGGTTTAGAATAACCTTATTCTCTTGATAGGGACCTTAACCTCTGTTACCGACTATGCTGAATGGACTCGTTGAAACTGCAGATATTGCACTTGCAGGKATGAATAATGAGGAAGTTGCCACAAAACTCCGGGGGCGCGCTGGTACATCAGTCACTTTGAAAGTTCGCAGAGCTGTAAGTGTGTTATTTCCGTTTCCGTTTCTTATACTTTGAGGTTCATATTTCACTGCTGGMAATTGAGTGCTTGGGGTCAGTGTCTTCTTAGGTGACTAAGGAATTGTTACTGGGAGTCCACAAGCTTAGTAATGCTTACCTGAGGCAAGCATAGGGAATTTGAAATTGACTTGGGAGATGATTTCACAGGGGAATGGGACAGCTGTGTCCACGGCTACCGAGCTAACTGAGATAAAGCTCCAGCGCGAAACAATATTGTTGTCCCCGGTATACTCTGCGGTGATACATCATGTTGCACCCAGCGGCCAAGAAATTAAGACCGGCTATGTTCGTTTGTCTGCTTTCTCACAGGTTYGTATTTCTTTAATGACAATTTGCCTATCTCGCGATATCCATGTATGCTTGTTAAACTCAATTTCTGAAGCTGAAATCGATGCATGAAGTCTGCGCGCTTGATAATGTTGGAAAACGCTCACAAGGATGGTTGTATGTAGGCAGTTCCGCGGTTTATTGACATTTCGTGTTGAATTTTAGTACATTTTGCAATCCTGTTGTGAGAACCTCTTTTTCATTGATTATTTTCTTTTCTGTGTCCTTCATTTGTTCCCTTAGCCTTACAGTGGCCGTGTTGATATTACKACACCCCAGACTCTTCGATCTTGATGTTTTCGTGTATTCCCCGGGATGTACTGCAGAGTAGTKRTGGGAACTGAAAGATTGTTGTCCCTGATCTCAGTCTCTGCGGCTRTTGTGGTTCATTTATCAGATTTAAGACTGTTCTGAGAACTGTTTTTGATGGGTCCTTTTTGACAGTGGATATGAATTAAAGRTTTTCCAGGCTATTAAGTAATGGTTTCCATGTGGGGTTTCAGAATGCCGCCATTGACATGGAAAAAGCAGTGTCGCTATTGGAAGAGGCAGGAGTGGATTCTTACATCCTTGACTTACGCAACAACCCTGTATGTGTACATTATCCCTTSACCTCTTTCGAAAGGGTTCTGGGTTTTTAAGTGACACTTGTCTCAAAAGGTGTAGAATGCATGACATGGTGTTTTCTCTTCCTTTTCCACATGCAGAGTCGCAAGTTCGCCACACTAACTCTGGATTCGTGGCTGTGGAATCGCAGGGTGGTTTAGTGAAAGCAGGTCTGGACGTTGCTCAGATGTGGYTGGATGGAAATGAGACTCTGGTGCACACCATAGACAGGAACGGGTTCACGCAGCCTATCAATCTAGTTAATGGCCACGCACTTACTCGTGATCCCTTGGTRGTTTTGGTCAACGAGGGGAGTGCAAGTGCGAGTGAGATTCTAGCAGGAGCATTACAGGACAATGGGCGTGCGGTCCTTGTCGGAACCAAAACATATGGGAAGGGAAAAATACAGGTAAGAGTTCATTCTCTGCACTAAAAAATTGATGAATAGTGACGAGTGTTGCTTGAAGTTCTTGGAGTTCGTTTTGTATAAGGTAGGTAACCCAAAAGCGCCACTAAACTAAAAGCGCCATCTTCACACTCTGCACATTCACACTCTGCACATTCACACTCTGCACATCTCCAAATTCAGTTATGTACCTATGTGGAAGAAACGCTTGTAGAATCAAACTTGGACCCTTCATAACTTTTGAATATTGTATCCAAATATTGCATTCTTTGGTGCATTGGAACTCCCTTTCACTTGCCAACAAGACTATATGAAAATCTGACCAACCTTATTATAATAGTAACTAGGCTCAGTACCAATTTGTGGCGCTTTGAGGATGCCTACCTTATTGATGTTCCAGGATTTCTTTTTTCATGTCTACAATATTTTAGACGAGAATCGATTCCTTGATATCGATTCTTACAATCGATCTCATTGATGTGGCATTGATGAAGTAGTTGCCTCCTAACTTTGTGATTCTTTTTCGATGTAACCGATGCAGAGTGTTACAGAATTACGGGATGGRTCAGCACTCTTTGTTACAGTGGCGAAGTATTTGTCTCCTGCGCTTCATCAAATTGATCATGTTGGTATTGCCCCGGATGTGAAGTGCTCTCCAGATGAAGTTCTGCCAATTTCCTTGTCCGGGCGTGGGACGTCTGCMGAGGTGCTCCGTCTGGACAGTGACTCGTGTCTTATTACAGCCGAGCAGCAATTGGATCTCCATTGAGATCCTATTTATTTGTTGACATCTCATCGACATTCCGAAGCTTGGATGGGGGGGGGGAGCCTTCCAACGACGTCCAATTGTTCATGTACAAATCTGGTGAAGGGCTTATTATGTGGTGAAATTGGTAAATTATTAGATTTAGTGTGTATTGAAATTGATGAGATTGCTTGCTGGTAGAAKCATCCAGTAATAGTTTTGTACATAGTCATTCATTGTTAGCGTGGAGTTGATTCATTATCTTCCACCCAGTTCTATGCATTCTGGGAACTACATTCTTATGTATATAGCATTGCCTCACATTTTTACCGAGGGCCTATTCAAACTTCTTCACTTCATTATGGATGTGGCTTTTGTCTTAACCCTTCAGTGCTCCATTCCCTTAAGTGAATGGAAGGCTTGCAAGCATTGTTTAGTGCAACCAACTTCTTATTCATACAATGTTATAGTACTTGAATCTTGAAAAGACAAGCTTTCTTCATGATGAATTTTAAGAAATTGCACTAAATGGTACTACCTCTGTCCCAAAATAAATCTAGGTTTTCTTGGAAATGGCTAAATTAATACATGAGTTGTTCCTATTTTTAGAAACTTGTGTAGTTATTGTAGATTCTACTAAGTCCCATTAGATGTGAAAGAATGGAAGTCAACAATTAAATTGTGCATGTTGAAAACAAACAGTGAAATTGAAAGTTTTTTGCCCTTTTTGGAATTGCTCCAGTGACATTGATTTTTATCGTTCTCTAGGCAATGTTGGTGGAGTGACGCCTATTGATATCCTTTCTATACAATTTTGACAATGTCTTGTGATTCAACTTCAAAAAATTCTCAACAAGAGATTTATTAGTAACGATTTTTGTATAGTTGTGGGTTGAATTCTTTGCCTTTGGTTGGCTAGAGGGTTGCATTTTGATTCCGTTTGCAATGATTGAATTGCTTTATAGTCTTTGGAGCGTAGAACTATAGATTCTTTTGCTTGAGGGAATTCAAACTAGCTTTTATTAGTTGTTGTCCATCAAGTTGTGGAGAGCCAATTTCGAATTTAATTTGGGACAAGTATATTTGAAAACCCCGTATTTATTTTGGGACGGAGGGAGTACTTCTGGACAAAGTTATAAACAAAAATATGCAAAAGAAACAAAAAAAAAAAGATTGAGGCGTTAAGGGGTTAACTAGACTCTAACATAGTAGAAAAAGATACTACAAGTACAAAATGTTGAGAACATGTATGTCATTCTCATTCTTGGTTTTTATTTTTTAAATAATTAATTAATGAAAAGACGACATCTAGTACTCAAAAGGAGCTCTAGAGGTGAACAAAAATTATAGGGGTCCCTAGTAGATGAAGACCACTTAATTAGATTCTATTAGTGAGGTTTGTATTTCATTGTTAAATTTAAAACTTGCAGCATTTGTATTTACCTCATCTTGAGGCAAATCAAGAACTAATGTAGTACCTTTGGTAGATGTAGAAAGTGTGTCAAATACTTAACTTTGAAATTTCAAATTTCAAAATAAATTTTTTTTTAATTCAATAATAAAAAATTCTAGTATAGAATAATAATAATATTGTGAAAGTAATTTTCCTCATGAAAAATCYTTTATAAGTTTCTTGAAGCTAAATAAATAATTGTCAAACTTGCTAAATTCTTGTAGTAGATTTTGTTGTAATGAAAAAAAAACCCATCAAAATCTCTAAATAAATGTTTGTTGACTACACTCTCAATTGAATGTGTYACTACTAGTCATTATTTAATGTTGCTTGCAAATACAAATAGGGTGAAAAAATATTTTGTAATAAAATACACATTGCCATGCGATTCTTCACAAATCACAATTTAGCTTTCCTATGAAAAGAAAGTTTGACAAAAATGTAGAATTTTTGAGAAAATGTCCCCAAAGAAATTAGAATGCTCATAAGTGCTCCAAAGACTTTTGTTTTTTTTCCCACAAGTACATATCATCATGATTTTGATGTACAATTCTTTTTAGATCATTTTAAGAAGTGGAAAAAAGATATGAGGATTTGAAGAGGCATCCCAAAGTGCCATCTCCATTGTCCAAAAATTCACCAAAAATTGCACAATTGATCACTTTTTGATTGGATAGCACCAATGAATTTAGTGGAAAGTATCATCTAAGATCTATTTTGTTGTTTATGAACTGTAAGTGGGGTTCACATTTCAAATTTTTTATAAATGTAGTTGCAAAAGTCACCTTGTGGCCTTGTGATCCTTTAGAGGTTATTAGATCCAAAATTATCACTTGAGAGAACTTCTTGTTTAGAATTCTATTATTATTTTCCTTTATATTCTACTAACTTAACAAATTATTTTTCCTCGTATTTTTCATGCACAACTTTGGAAGTTATGGTTTAATATAGTTTAATCTCACAACAAAGGTGGACATGACCACTTCAGACTTCAATAAATAAAATCTCATTTAAAAAAATTAAATTTGGTAGGGATTATTGATTTTCAAAAATATGTCTCACTTGCAATCTTAAGAATTGGGAGTACTCTTGAATATTCATTGTAAAGAGTTGCAACTATAATGTAAAGATGATATCTTTTTAGCAGACATACTCACATACAACTATTGCAAAAACTTAATTCCTAAAAAAGAACCAATTTCATAATGTATAGAATTATACAAATTTTTAGACCCCCTATTTTATGTCCTAAAATTTAAATAAAAATTATGATAAAAATACAAGTAACTTTTTGTACTTTGAAATTTTATGTTTTAAATTATTTTTATTTTATTAGTTAAATATAATTAGTTATAATTTATTAAAGTAAGAAAATACACTGTAAAGCTGAAAATAACTTTCACACCCTTATATTATATAAGAAAGAACTRTCTAAAAAATGAAAAATAATTTGTTAAAAATAATTTTCTATTGGAAGTTTATATTTCTTGAATATTGATGCAATGGTCATCTTGATGTGTTCTCTATAAGTATTTGAGTTGAAAAACATGCCATTTTGGTTCATTTTTCAACCTATTTTAGAAATCATTTCATATGTTATTTGAGTTGGAAACTTTTGGCAATAAAAACCTATAGTCATTTTTAAACAAAGCTCAAAATCATAGGTTGAAATTATAGTTTATAAAAAAATATATAGGGGGTTGAAAAATCACTTGAATGCGTGTGAATTGTTATAGATATACTAAGTTAAGTGGTTTCTATTTGTACACATACTAGAGGTTCATGAGTCCCAATTACAACAATACTCCTAACTCAAAAGTAGTGTATTATGTAATAATAGTAAATTTTTTATACTTTTGAATGTCAAGAAATTAGTGTGAAGCAACACCATGAGAATAAATATTTTATTATTTAGTGTAGTGAACACCAAGGAAATAAATATTTTAATACTATTCCATCAAGTGAGGTAAGATCATTGTCAACTATTTGATCACTAAGCATGGTTTCACTTATTAGATTCCTTTTTTATTAAAAAGAAATAATGATTGATCAAGTGATATTATACAAATATTTTGGTGAACTCATTTTTGGAGAATTTTTGACGAAAAAAAGATGCACTTTAGATAGTCAAAGCAAAATCACATAGCTTTCCATTTTGGACCTTTGGTTGGACTAATTTCACTCTTTTAGATACTAATTTAGCTTTCTTAATTCCCTACATGGTGCTAAGGAGTAATGACAAGTCATAAGTATCCCTTCACATCACAAAATAATGCATGAGTATTTTGTCATGTATCAAGAATCCACATGGTAAATTCATGAAATTGCAATTTTTCAACCCATATTTAACCCTTTGAACTCTTATTGCACACTATGTGCATTTTCTATCTTATTGGGTTGCAAATGGTGTGAAATTTGGTCATAAACTAGGCTTTAAATTGGGCTTTGGCCCATCATAGGTTTGTCTATCTAGGTTGTAAGAATTCAAACCAAATCACAAAGTGCAAGTGAGATTTATCTAATATGCTACATCTCTTCTTTAACCTTGAGAGGACATCATGCCTAAAATTACTTTTTCAAACTAAAATTTTTTCTCATGAATCAAATTTGTATCAATTTTTTCAAGAGATGTAATTACATGTCTTCTATACATAGTAGAAATTTCAGACTTTTTGTGAAAACTTGAAATTCTTATGAATGTTTGAAATAAAAAAATCCCATATAAAGTACAAAATATGCTCAAAATATATAAAAGATTCCGTATATGTGCATATTATATTAGAACATCATGGTGCAAAACCATTTCTTGAATCATTCTAAAATTTGAAAACCAACACTCCATGGTAACTGACCCAAAGTTCTAAAATTACAATAAACCATGCATTTCAAAAGTTCAATTTACAATAGAAACTAGATTTGATTTTTTTAGTGGTAATCAATTAGTCCAAAAAAATTTTAAAGATGATTTTAATATAAAAAAATCAAATCACTAGTAGAAAATTCAATTTTTCTGCTGAATTGGTCACGTTGGTCTTGTCTTTTTTTGACAAAAATTTGTTGGTTTCAACAAATTTTTGTCAAAAAGTGACCGGATCAACATGACCAATTCAATAGTGTATATTTGGCTAAAATTCACAGGAAAAAAAAAATGTTGCCTAAATATATTTGGTAGGAGCATCCAAATGTGCCAATGCTTGAAAGCACTAGATGCACACATTGTGTACAATTGAGTCCAATAATCTTATGAATTTTCTTCCCAAGCAAATTCAACCAACAAAGAAACCAAGAACTTCAAGATGCTCTTACAAGTGTTGCTATTATATGAGCCTAGGATCATAAACCCATAAACTAAGTAGACCATACACCTATAATATGAGGTGTCTCTTTCATCAAAACCTTCCATGATTATAGTATAATTATGTTACAATTCAAATACTTATATTATAGGTGTTTAAGTTATAAGCACATTCAATGTTCAAGGATATCTACTTACACTTAATATGCTCAAGGCTCACATGCTTGCATTTCCATGTTTACATACTAGAATTGTTGATGCTCTTATATACTCAAAAATGAGTAGATTTTTAAACTGCAAGTTGTATTAGATTTTTATGAAAGTATACTTCAACTTCTAAAAAACTAAAAGCCCTAGTGTTAATAGCACTAAAGCACACCTTACACAACCACTAAAGTCGCTTGCTACAATCATAAACAACTACAATCTTGYAATCCACAAACTTTCACAACTACTAATTCCTCTATTATACCCCTAATAACTAATKACCTTATTTCAAAACTCTGAARTAGATTCTGTAAYGCCAAATTTGTYGACTCCCAAATACAAATTCTCCGAGGATTGTGAAAATTGAAGGCTTGAGCACTACAATCAACCTTCTTGCTAATAMGTAAAGCTTAACTCGCAACACAATCTCAACTCAAAACCAAGAGCACTAGCTATAAATAAGTTCTTATGTACCTAATCAAATGTTGTTATTGCCCACAAAACCCTATATAACAATGGCACCTACCAATACTACCATTTGTACCAAATATTGCTAGCTAAAGAAAAAAAATTCAAAATAAAATGATACACTACATAGATTGGCTTTGTTTCCATCTCTAGAAGTGCACATACTCACCAAAACACATAAACAATGTATCCAAAAGCTACCACATTGTTATGCCAAACGTGAGATTTTGAGAGTAAACTTGTTGTGCCTCAAAATTTCAAACTTTGAGTGCCTACCTTTATTTGATGATTTTAGATCATTTTAATATCTACCATAAAAATGCAATGAACATCAACACTTAGAATAGTACTTCATTTCTTTTGCATATAGTATCCAAATGATGCATTTTTTGGTACATTGAAAAATCCTATCACTTGTCAATGTGTAAATATGAAAATTTCTACAGTCTATTAAT
The DNA here is from genome assembly GCA_006891605.1 of Pleurozium schreberi. Classification (NCBI taxonomy): domain Eukaryota; kingdom Viridiplantae; phylum Streptophyta; class Bryopsida; order Hypnales; family Hylocomiaceae; genus Pleurozium; species Pleurozium schreberi. The sequence continues at coordinate 147,844 of VACF01000550.1, read as the reverse complement.
AGAAACAATATGTAGTAGAACACAACATTATTAACCTTCACTAAGGGGGTACCCTTATGCTCCCCCAAAATCTTGAGCCCTCCAATAAATGGCATTAAAAACACTGACAACGTAAGACACACGTCCCAATGCTTAATCTCTAAAGGACCATTTGTCCCTTCAAGAACAAGGTAGATTTTGGGCATGTATCAACGGTTTCAATTTTTGTCTTGATTTTTTGAAATTTTTGTGGAAGATAGAAAAACTAATTATCTTGATGGGAATGTAATTTTTTTTTCAATCAATACCCGGGAATAAAAGTTATGCCCAAAAAAACTTAACAAGAGGAAAAGGGGCAGCAAAAAAAGTTTCAAAAATTTGAATTCTTTTTAAAATGTTTTTTTTCTCATAAGGTGAGAGCACCCAAAAATGTTCATTTAAGAAACAGCATAGCTAGAGGCAATTTTTTCTAAAAATAATATTTTTGTAGTATTAGCGAGTGAAAATCATGAATATTCAAAACAAAAATTAGATTTTTTGGATGTTGTATGTAATTTCTATGATTTTTTGAAGTGCCGGCTCACTAAACCACTCGAACTGTCCTATAGGTGTACCTAAATCTGAATACTACCACAACCAACAGTCAGCAAACCAAAATTCAGTAAGTGTCATTCACCTGTGTTAGCAAATCACAATTAAGTATTTGGAAAACACATTAACTACAACCAATGGACGCAATTAGTTGTAGTCTATGGTACAAGAATGGGAACATGAACACTAATGGGTGTTTCTACCTTGTATTATATTTTTTTGTATACATGGAAAGCTTTGATTCATTTCATTTGGATTTGTTATGAGAAAGTTATGGACAATCTTGTTTTTCGGGCAATCTTCTTGAAGAAATAACTTGTTGGATTCATTTTTTAATTCAATTTYGAAAATTTTATGAAGAAAAAAGTTTCAAATGGTTTAGTTTGAATGCTAGAACAATCCCACCATTGTGATTAGTGCATTTTAATTCCACCTTCGAGATATCAAAAAATTAGCTTTTCCTTTGATCTTGTACCTACTTTTACTTTACAATTTTTTAAAGAATATCAAATTAAGTTTCTTTCGCATTTTTTTCCCCTTAGATTCTCAACACAATTTTCCACCATAAAGATTTACAGCTCAAAACTCTGTAGTGCAAAAAATTAAAATTTAGAAGATTCAAAGTCAAACAATCTAGTCCAACAATGTGTTGCAAAACTTGTTTTTTTCACTTTAAAGGCAGGTATCTTGCAATTTGTGGGGCTAAAAATTCTGAAATTTTTCCACACATACCCATAMTTGTTAGGTGTAAGATCCCATGGTTAGATTTGCAAAAAAAACAATTTCCAGTTCTTTTTACTCTTTGCTATAGAAATGGCAATTTTGAGTGTTTTTTCACAGAAAAAAGGCCTAAAAGGCCTTGGTCCATTAGGGTCAACCAATCACTTTGGAAAAATATAACTAAAATCACCCTCCCCAAAGGTACCTCCCCAATGGTATGTAGGGTGAATTATCCCTCCACCCAGGGGAGGATATTGAGCTGGTTTAACAATGGTATGAAAAAATAGGTCCGCAATGAATGATCCACAAATTTGTCATTTCCTTGTGTCAGTTGCAAAATATCACTTGGACTGAGAGAAAAAGTTTGGGTGGAAAAGTGTTCCTTTCTATCCACTAGAGGCATCCCTGAAATCATTGACAGTACATAAAATGTCCACTAAGCGTCTAGCGCATTTTTGTCTATTTCGAAAAAATAATCATGAACCTCCACCGCTATTATAAATATTTATATTCACTGCACTTTTATGGTAGATATGGTAGATATAGTAGTTATTAAAAATGTCTAAAATCATTAAATAAAAAAGGTACATRGGTACACRTAATTTAAACCTGTGCGCTCATTTTAAAATGTACCAGGCACTCAATTAAAAACAAATATCCTCACGTAGTATAGGTGTAACCAATGAGATGTTCAAATTAAAAAGTTGGAATTCAAGCCATGCACTCATCGTCGAACAAAAATCCACAAACATCAAGGATATCATTCCTTTTTACTAAATTATCTTGGAAGTACTTTCCGGGGTAAATTAAATACATCTACCTATCACTGACGTTGTCAATCAAACATGACCCAATTCATAACTCAATACTGGACGCCTGGAAGTCATTCATCAGACAATTTCTTTACTCCACAAAGCGTAACTGGAAGAGCATTCTTCCGGAAAAACATCCTTCTGACCAAACTCAGGGGACTGCTAAATGATTTAACCCTGCAACACTGACGAGGAATGACTTTCAGAAAAAAGAATGAATAAAGAATCTGACGGTATAGTACAACGCACTATGACAATTTCTACACTGACAAAGAAAATATTTCTTYCCTCTGAAGCTGTAACTGTGCCGGMAATTTCAAAATKCACCMAYGATCTRYACCGGAACAGACGTAGTAAACCTCCCTAGCGCGCTAATCGAACTGAACATGATCAATGACGCTTCTACCATAACGCTACTTCTAAGCAACCGCACCATCTTCTAACACTTGCAGTCCATCATCAGTACCCATAATGATCCCCGGCACACACATCCACGAATTCRACAGGGGTAAGCTAGAGAGAGATTAAYCATTCCCCAGTGTTCAAAAGTTCCCGAACCAGTTACAACAGAAGGCGCAGAGCTCGGAACACGAGAGCCAGATTAGGCTTCCCAATCAGTGAAGTTCAAATACGTCAAATGAAGTAAATTCAATAACACCAACAATTTGACTCAAGGGAGAGAGCTGTAGAGGTCATTGATGATAATTCAGTACAACGCTGGACCTACCTTCATACCAAACATACCAAATCATACCAAATTTACCAGTATACCGAATCGTCAAAAACAATGAGCTAGACGAACAACGTAATTGTGATTTTCGTAATCCATATTTGTTTGATCACTATTAGAATATCATACATTCAAGACTTCGTATCGAATTCCGCTCAATGTAGGCCTTCCAACCGATGCTACATGAAGCTCTCTTCAAGGTAATCTCACTCAAAAATCTGCCTTACCGCAGTGCTCTAGAAGCACTTTCTGTGCACAATCGASGGGCCTGACTCATCATACTCGCTCTTGGCAATCCACATCTGCGACAAACAAACACAACAGTCAGAACCAAATGCATAACATGACACCCGGACAAGAACCTTCTACACCGAGAACCAAAAGATCACATTCCAATGGCAACCAAACACGTACCTGCTGGAAAGTGCTCAGTGAAGCCAAGATCGATCCTCCRATCCACACACTGTACTTCCTCTCCGGAGGAGCCACCACCTTGATCTTCATGCTGCTCGGGGCTAACGCGGTGATCTCCTTGCTCATACGGTCCGCAATGCCAGGGAACATCGTCGAACCGCCAGACAACACGATGTTGCCGTACAGATCCTTACGGATATCCACRTCGCACTTCATGATCGAGTTGTAGGTAGTCTCGTGAATGCCCGCTGCCTCCATCCCGATCARAGACGGATTGAACAGAACCTCTGCGCACCGGAAGCGTTCGGCACCAACGGTAATCACCTGGCCATCAGGCAACTCGTAGCTCTTCTCCAACGACGAGCTGCTGCGGGCCGTGTCCAGCTCCTGCTCGAAGTCAATGGCGACATAAGCAAGCTTCTCTTTCATGTCGCGCACGATTTCACGCTCCGCAGTCGTCGTGAAAGAGTAACCGCGCTCCGTCAGGATCTTCATCAGGGCGTCCGTCAAGTCACGACCGGCCAAATCCAAACGAAGGATGGCGTGSGGCAAAGCGTAGCCCTCGTAGATGGGCACCGTGTGGGTCACACCATCTCCGCTGTCCAACACAATACCTGAAGCCACCGAAATAATCAGTCTCACTAATTAAAAGGGAAAAAAAAAATCCACAATCACTGCGTACAGTCAGAACACTTCCGCACAAACGCTCCGGTCAGCCAACTGAAATTAATTACGCGTCGCATCTGCTCGGCTTACCCGTGGTTCGGCCACTGGCGTACAGCGAAAGCACGGCCTGAATGGCCACGTACATGGCGGGAACATTGAACGTCTCGAACATGATCTGGGTCATCTTCTCCCTGTTCGCCTTAGGGTTCAGAGGAGCCTCGGTCAGCAGAACAGGGTGCTCCTCCGGAGCCACACGCAACTCGTTGTAGAAGGTATGGTGCCAGATCTTCTCCATGTCGTCCCAATTCGTCACCACTCCGTGCTCAATGGGATACTTCAGAGTCAGGATACCCCTCTTCGACTGAGCCTCRTCGCCCACGTASGCGTCCTTCTGTCCCATGCCMACCATCACACCGGTGTGCCTTGGGCGACCAACAATACTGGGAAACACYGCACGAGGAGCATCATCTCCAGCGAAACCGGCCTGCAGAGCAACATTCACAAAYAARTTATAAAYCTTCAAAAGTTGCTTGATAAACATGAGTTCGCAATTCAYAATACACGKAACAGTTGAACTTCKSAAATGCATTATAAACAATGAAACACTTGTCGCATGAAGAGTAAGTAACACCTTTAATCAGAAATTCTCATACRCGTCTTCTCATTTGAATTTCAAGAATCAGATTTGGCATAMAGACATACCTTGACCATTCCAGATCCATTGTCGCACACCAAAGGCTGAACATCCTCACCATCAGCCATGGCTGAAACTCACCCTGAACAGATCCACAACCATATAGCATTAGCTCCCGGACCAAATAGTTCAAAACTTCTATTCAGAATCGAGACAGTTATCCCTCCAGGATTTCAACCGGGCACAGTATCAATAGCCATCAGGGACACACTTCCAAGATCACATCCCTTCTTCATTCAATATTTAAACACATCGCTCCACCAACACGCCGTGATCCCCGCWACACCTCAATCAACTACCACAACCTGCACTATATCCTAGACATCTTGATCCGTGTCAACCATTGTAGCAATATACGCTCACATAACACAAAACCTAAAACTCCATATTCTTTCTGCATACATACCACGAACGAAACGAAACCACAATAAAAAGACCTCGGACAACGACACTCATAGTCCCCCTACCTCGCCTCTCGGAAACATGAACAGAAAGAAGCCCGAAACGGCGCGAAACGGCAACCCAAGATCCACAACACAACCAGATCTCAACACCACTCCCTGCCGCACACTCAACGAGCAACCAACGACACACCCACAATCCCTCGCCATTGCGAGATCCGACTCTAACCACGACGCCAGTCCACGAAACCCCGAATCCCAGGGTCCGATTGCCGCCGTCCCCCCAAGCGCAGAGAAGAAAACCTAAACTCCCCCCAGGCGCCGGCACGTCATCAAGAAAACAACCCCAAAAGCGAGAAATGGCAATCGAGCGAACCTCGTGATGCGGACAGGAATGAAAACGCCGAGGAAAAACAAAACCTGTGCGGAAAGGACCGCTGCGATGGGACAGACGAAGGAGAAGCTTCACAAGGAGAGCACAGGGCAAGAAATGGGTCTGCAAGAACGACAAGGGTTTGCTTAGCTTAGGTGTGAAGCGCCCACACCTGAGTGAAGTTATTGTGGGAGAAGGAAGAAAGAGTCGTCCCCGCCACGCCGAGGGTTTGCTGGCCAGCTTCTGGCTTGCAATCGAGCTGGCAGTAGTGAAGCGCCCTTCCCTTGTACCCATGGCCGGCCGGTCCCAGGGCTAGGTCGCCCTTTCATCGCCGCCCTCACCGCCCCTACAGCAGTGCTCTGCAGGGGTTCCCGTCAAGCCAGGCTGGCTGCCGAGAGGAGGGAGGAGGGAGGAGGGAGGACCCATGGGCGTCCCTTTGGTCGTTGCACATACTTAGACTTATGGGATTCACAAGTTTATGGATGCCATGGAATGGTAGATTAGAGTTTTTCTTCACGCGGATTTCAGTCAAAGTCCATTTTTAGTTAACCCGTAACAATAATGAGGTCATTTTCTGGTCGATGAATGAGAGAGCATCTTCCTAAGTAGGACAAAAGTGCCCAACTATTCATCCTCGGAATTAGGGGTGGAAGAGGGAGATCTTCTATAGTAGTTTGACTTCCTATGTGTGTTTTTGGATTTTTTGTAGACCAATGGTTCCCTCAGTATGAAAATTGATGATTTTCACGGGCACTAGCCCGTTGTTTAAAGGTTAAATAAAAGACATATTGGAGGTGGTCAAAGCAAAAATATGCAACTTCGTTCCCATTGGTATTTGTGGGTTCCCATTGATATTTGTGGGAGGATGTTCATTGGTGTCCCCATAATCAATTCCTTCCCAAAATTTGCCCCCAAAAATCAATTGCTTCCATTAACCTTAAATGGGCCCCCTTGATCATGGTAGTCACCAAAATTCTTCAATTAATAGAYTAATAGGTGAAGTTTTTGTTTCCACAATTAACAAGTGAAATCATCCATCAAACCATAGAAGGACACTAAGCCCAATAGGTGGCTAATGGATGGCTTTCAAGATCAGTGTAATCAAGGAAGAAGGCACCTATTGGTTCATTAATCGGATCATGTTGGATGACTACTTTGGCGATAGGTTGCATCCTTTTAGATTAATTTGTGACACAATTGCAATGGGAATCCAAAAGTGTCCTATAAGATTGTGAAATAATGAATGAAGTTTTTGCCATGAACAGAAACACATAGTGGTGTTCATTGAAGGTGTGACTTCTCAACCAAAACCAATCCTTCAATCTCATTTTCACTCTAAAGAAGTCATAATGCCCAATCCTTTACAATTTCCACTTTTTTACTAATGCAAGTTGCCCCCCAAATTGGGCTTGGACAATTTTTAGGGTCTATATACCTTACCTTAGATCTCAGTCCCGTGGAACTTCCGTATTCCTGTGTACATTTTTAAATTTATTTCAACTGGGGGGAGAGCTGTTGTTACTTATGCAGGGCATTGCATGGAATTGGGGCTCAGTTCTGATCATTACATTGATTTCTTGAAGGCCAGAACACTACCCAAAATGGGCTTTGCTTTAGACACTTTTTTTCAACACTTCTTTGACAGTAAGGGGTTGAAAAAACCAGTCACAGGAATTCTTATTGTTGGAAAACACTTTTATTAGTGTTGAAAAAATTGTTGAACTTGCTATGCTGGAATGGCTAAAAAGAACTGCTTGAAAAATATGCACCCCCCTAAAAAAAGAATTTTTTTGAGCTACCCAAACTTGCTAAAAGGTAGGTGAACCCAATATCAACCATTGACCTAATATCACCCAAATGTAGGACCGTTGTTGATTTTAGAATGGGAACCTATGAAATTAGTAGATGTCTTAAACTCACTTATTTTGAAGTTAAGGCATGTACCATTGACATAGATTCTCACTTTAAAATCAGTGACGCCCCTACATTTGGTGGTATTAGGTCAACAATTGGTATTAAGTCCACTTACCTTCCATGCAACTTGCACCTGTGTAGAATATACGACTTATTCGAGCTAACTAACATGATGTCTATACGATTGACATGAACCTAATTGCGTCTAATAAGTAAATTTTTAGAATATATCAAAAATATTCAAACATATTCTATTAACAAGTCTTACCTACTAGACACATGTTAGACATGACACCATCCAAATGTTGTCTCGCAAGACAAACACGCATGTAGTGAAATGCAATTTAACATGACAATGCATCAATCATCATTCATAAGGCAAGAGACTCTATTTGCATTGTATGATTATTTGCGCCACTCCAATGGCCACTATGTGTTAGTAAAGTACATTTGAAGGTTTTGAACGTAAACTACTTATCCATGTCATGTTGTATTATCCAGTGGTGAATCATAAATGAGCATAGTAAATTTTCATCAAACCAATATATATCCCTAAACTTCCAATCATTAGTCTGTATAAGAATATTAGAGAGAAAAAAAAACTCCATCTCCTTGAAGGGATGCCATAAATGAGAGTTTGTTTGCATAAGATCATATGATTTACTTCAAAGAATTTGCTCAAGTAATAAATACACAACATGCTTTCATTAGAAAGGAGCTCTTTTTATTTTTTATCTAATATATTACTCATTGATGAAAAAACAAAGGAGAAAGATATTACCATATTCAATAATGGATTGTAGATGTATGGACAAAGTGGGTGAGAGGGTGGATTAGTGTAGGTCTAATAGAAGTGACACTGCTATTTGATTCTCGATTTGGTTATTTTTTGTTCTAAAATTGTAGTACAAAATGTAGGTAGAACATTTGATGGTGATTTTGTTTATTGTTGAAAGAGATTCATATATGGATGTTTAGATCTTGCTGTAGTGTGTGGATCAATGTGGTGTTGGTTAATATTGTGCCTCGGTCCTTCGTCAATAGTGATGATTGTAAGAGGTTTTGTTCGAGATTTTGTATTTTGGAATTGAAGATTAAAAGAGGTGAGAAGGCCGGTTTGGGAGGTGAGCAATTTGACAATCTTTTAGTCTAAGACTTCTTACATACAAATGATTATTTTTTTGCACCTAACTAAGTATGGTGGTGGCCCTAATAACCACCATGCTCTTGCTTTTATTGAACTCACACGGGAGCTCACACCAAAGCTCAGACCATGCCATTGTGTAAACCTATTGCTTACAAAAGATGATGAAGATGACATTGAGGAGACCTCCTAATTGTTTGTTGAAGAGGACGCTTCCAATTCTAAAGACCTTGATCTAATCACCACATCTATCTTGAACTATATCAAACTAATCAAAGTGGTGGGTGCATTTTTGTATTTGAGAAAGATTTAGGAATCTAGGTGAAGCTTAGATCCCATACTTAGTTTTCACAAGTTGGCTTAGAGCAATATGAAGATGAGCGTTGGATACATAATTTCATAATGACAAAGTTGGTGTTGTTTTCTTTTTAGTTGCAGTTTTTAGGCACCATGTTTAAAGTAAAATAAAAGATGTCATCTTTCTATATTTGTAATTGTATGGATTGCATTTACCTTATTTATACTATTATAAGGTATTAGTTTGTTTATATATTCAAAGTTTTTTTCTTTTTTTTCTTTGTCGACAAGAGCATTTTTTCTAAAAATGATGCAAGATACTTTACACAATGAATGACATGTTGAGACAAAAAATCACTTGGCCAATTGGACAAAACTACTTAATACCCAACTTCTATTCCAAGAATTGCCTTGGTTACTTGGAGTCATTGGAATAATAGATAGAACTCATTTAGCAATTAGGAAACCAAAGCAAGGACCAAAAGATTCTTTTTACTTCATCTGAGTCAAGAGGTCAATCACCAAGCTTTAGTAGATAGTATGAAATGTTTTTTAGACTTGAACCTTGGACTGTTAGTATCAACAATGATGCACATCTCCTACATCAAACATCCTTGTACCAACTTGCAATGCATAACAATTTTTTTGAGTTTGGATTTGCCATAGATGCATTTGCTCCATTTTTATTATGAAATGATGTCTATCCCCTTCTCCCATGGTTATTGATACCACACTAAATTGTGATAGATTGTCTAGATTTATTGTGCTTGAAACACTTTTCAATAGGAAATAGAGGCAAGGACAGTGCATTGCAGAAAATACTTTTGGGATTTTCAAGGCCAAATTTTGTGAGCTTCTAGAGAATTCAGACCATCTCAAATTCTCAATATATACTTCATCTCAGACATGATTAATTATTGTTGTATTTTTCAAAATTTGATTCTTAAGTAGAGAAACAATGTTGTAGAACAAATCTTGCATGCATTGGATGTTGAAAATCTTGATGGCATGGTCCGAAATGACCCTAAACTACCCCTGGTGATGGCTCAAGCGGTAGGTACCATTGAAAGCATCCATGAGGTTGCTGATTCAATCCCCCATGGTGACATTGCTCTCATGGGGGTATTGTTCATGTTCCTCCTCTTGTGTCCTGACGGGGGTGCCCATGGTGTGTTATTCTTCCGGGATAAAATGCCCACTTGCCATGGTTGTCATGTCGTGTCGTGTCAGTCCTCGCAGCTCCCTTCATTGGTGGTTTGTTTAGCTGCTACCCGCAAGGGTCGTATGTTATCAAAAAAAAAATCTTGATGGCAAAGTCATTGATGACAACAAGGGGCTAATTCACAACAGAACCACCAATGTTGGAGATGTAGTAGACATACAAGGTGAAAAAAAGTGGGCAAACATTGCTCTATATCTAGCAACTTATATGAACATTGAGCTGTAAAGACCAAAAGGTGTGCAAGAACAACCAATTCTTTATTAAAAAATAGTCCTTCCCAATACAAGTTCAAGCTTGTTAATTTTCTTTCAACTAGTTGTAGTCTCACGCTCATTATGCCATTATCAAAGTATTTTTTAATGCTCACTTTGTCCATGGTGGCAAGGGTTGATTAAGGCTAGAGCTAAAAGAATTGTTGCATTAGGATAAAAATGTGACCTCTAGAAGACCCCTTCCATTTGTAAAACTGAATTCAACAGTTTGTTGCTCACACAAATAAATAAATATTAAGTAATAAATAATAAATAAAAACCATAATAATTAGAAAATCACAATCCACTTTCCCAAATGTTGGCTAGGTGGACTGCGATTTTTTAATTATTATGGTTTTATTTTTTTATTTGTTGTGAGCAGTAGATTGTTGATTAGTTCTAGGGGCCTTTTGGGAGCCCCATTGCCCATTGTGATCCTAATGCAAAATGCTATAGGAAACTAGAATTGAATGATGGTAGAGATGGCTTGGAGAGCACAGTCATCATTAAATGAAATTTGAGGGCAAGGAAAGGACATTTGAAGGTTGTTTCCCATGTTGTCTAGGAACTATAGAGTAGTCATAGCTATCAAAAAAATTAATTAAATAAATAAATAAAATAAAAAGTTGAAAAAAAAATCTATAAAAATCTATAAAAAAAAATCAAATTATTAATATTTTGACGTGGCAATCTCTCAATCACGTTAAAATTGCTAATGTGGCTAGTTCCTACAACCTCGAAACTCAAGATTTACTTGGAATCTTCTAATGCCTTCAAATCTCATGTAATGGAACAATGAAGCAGTGAGAAATTTGTGTTGATTTCATATAGCAATAGTTATCTGTAAGGAATTCATAAGCTTTAACCTCATGGCTGCTGAAGTTGAGGTAGTCTCTCCAATGTAGTAGGTAGTTGGTTTTAGTTACAACTACTTGGTAGCCAACATTATGTAATACCATTTTTAGCAACATCAAATATATGCTTTTTTGATTTGGAACTTCAAATTTTTTAGCAAGGGCTCATATATGTTGTTAGAATTGACTATAGCTTTTACTTGCTAAAATTGGTGATATCTTCTACCACCAACCTTGCCTTGGCTTGATGATTGGTTATAGACTGAAATGAGAAGAACTATTAGTCTTTTTTAGATTTATCTCTTTTTTATGGTCCATTAGTTTGAACTCTTTATAGAATTTTTTTTGATAATTGATTTGAATATTTTCTTGTGTTTTTTATAGAAAAAAAATGGTCTTGTGAAGATTGAGTTATAATTGCCAACCATGGGAGTTTCATATCAATAATATATGTTAGAAGTCATCAATGGCTCTAAATATTGTAAAAGAATCAAAAGCAAATCCAAATAACTTGAAAAAAATATGATTGTAGCTATGCATTATAGATTAGGATTTTAAGAGTTACATAGTTAGTACCATAAGTGTAGGCATCTTAAAATTGATCTAGTGTGACAAGCATGTAAATGATTTTCATGAATATGGACTAAAAGAATATTAACAGAATGAAAATAAAGAAGACTTAACTATGATGAGTGTTTTTCAAGAATAAAATCAAAATCAAAATCCTATGTCAAATGGGGATGCTACAAAAATCAATGTTTAATTCTAGCATTGTATGCCAATACTCTCAAAAATGAGGTTCTCCAATACTTTTATGTCTAGAGAGTATTGTAGCCAAACAACAAGTTTGTCTAAAAATCATTTATCTAGAATAGGAGTTCAAGGCAAGAGGCTCTAAAAAGGAGCAGGCATTCAGAACCACCCATGGAGATTCTCTTGAAATGAACTTGACGTGGTCTTTAAATGGACCTTCTATAGTCATTGAATGGATTAATTAATAAAACATTATTTATTGCAAGAGCCAATCATTCTCTTTGCTTTCTACATTTCTCTCTAGAAGTTGCAAGTGAACACATTATGGAAGGCCTAGGGTCATAAATAGGGACCTAAGACTAATCTTGTTTGAAAATTCATAAGTAATTCAAAAATGCTTCAAAAAATACAAAACGACTTGTACTGCAATCATAATCAAATTCTCTTTGTCTAGAAAATAAGAAAAGACATTTCTGTCAAAAGAAATATATGAAAAAGTCGGACCAGCCCTTAGATAGTTAGATTCTCCATTTCTGGACCTACCTTCAGTTGTCGAGAGATTGTTTTTCTCAAAAGAATACTCGCAAGAAAACAAGGATTTCAAGGAACATTCAAAGGGGGTGAACTCAACCTTTTAGAAAAATATTCATTATTCACCGCAAACACGATGAAATGGTTGTTTTGAACACTATGTCATGTTATTCATAAGTTTTAACCCCTAAAGGACCAAGGCATATTTTGGGCAAAAATTGTCAAAAACTGCCACTTTTTAGGGCAGCAAGAAAAAAATGATAAAAAAAAGTTATTTTTGAAGATTTAAACGTACAAATTTCTACTAGACTTCTACGGAAATGTGTGGAAAAAATCTCAAAAACTTTGATATCACGGATTGAAAGATTATAACGCTTGAAGTTAGGTGAAAAAGATTTTTTCCAACATTGCCCGACTTTGCCGTTTACTCCTTCTAGAATGAGATTTTTACATTACACATGGTTATTTTTTTTGACATTTGCATCTTGTACCATGTAAGCTACATACCCACCAAACTTCACAATCATAGGAAGAGTTTAGCACATGCTGTCCGGAGTTGCCCGAGCTGCCCGCAAAGTTCAGGGCAGCATAAGTTTTGATCCAGGCACCTGATAAAAAAAAAATTAGATTTTCGGGAAGAGGGTACATAGTTACACATTGTCTCCAAATTTCATGAACATCCAACCAAAAATAACTTCGTAGGGACCTACCTGAAATTTCTTGCATACGTTGAACAGACACTTGGTCCTTTAGGGGTTAACCAAAATAGGAGAACTCATGGTAACTTAGAAGAAATAAAGTTGAATTTCAAACCTCACCCCTATTCTCTCAACACAAATAATGATTCCGTGAGAAGCTCTAACTTAGTTTTCATCACCTTGGCTCTTTGATAAGATACACTGCAACAAAAACACAATGTGGTAGACTTTAAGGAGGCCACATCCCCAATTCCGCCCAAAAAATCCACCTAAGATTTATATGGCTGAATTCTTTTTAGACCTACAATGACGACCTAGCCCTAGTGATAGATGTGTCTACGGGAATGTATTGAATGTAGCTTTCTTCAAACTCTGCAGTCAACATTGTCAAGTAGCTCCCTATAGTGGATGGCTCTAAAACCGATCGCGCTCTAGAACCATTAACATCCATGACGTATGTTCATTTAAGGTTGATAATGTTGCTAGGTAGTACATGACTTATTTTTTAGGTCACAAAAAATAAGACATGTCTTGTGGGACAACATTTCTACCTTAGAATGAACAAACGTACTACATGTTAACGGTTTTAGAGCGCGATTGGTTTTAGAGCATCCTACCTTACATATATTTTCGAATAATGGCGTAGTCGTGCCTGCTGATCAAGAAATAGTAACACATCCAGTAACAGTGCGCAAGAACCTGAGATTCTCTACAGTCATCACATTCCAAGAGAAGCACCGGCTGCATATCCACAGGAACATTAATGAGATCTCTACAGAAGGATAAGACGAAAGACCCAAACAAACGCGTAAAATGTGTACATTGACATCTTTAGTGGAGAAATTTCAAGTGCCTTACATGGGCATCGTAACTGTACAAAGGGAGGGTGCCGAGCTCACAACTTGAAAATCCCCAAAACTCTCCTCTGCTTTGCTCAGAATCGGAGAAAGATACTAATACCCTGAAAGGCTTCGCTGATGAGAAGACCTTTAACATATCTCTGGCGTTGATAGAACTTCTAACGCAGTGAACCAAGAAAATGATATTGCTATCATTGCTCCCTCTGCACATCACTAAAGTACTTCGCTTTGGTAGTTCCCTTGAGACACAACAGCCTCTACATACCTATGTGGTCATAACCTTGTCACGAGAGCCGATTAATCGGAGCATGACAAATTCAGCAGATGCAAAACTATCTGCAGCACAGGCGAATCCTTGCTCCTACGCTGACAATAACATGAATAAGGTCCTATGGCTAGTTAAATCTAGCCCTTGWCCCCATGAGCTCACAACTACTGCGAAATAAATTGTGTCAGCAACGGACTACGGTGTTCCTCAACTCTCARGCAGTCTCCAAAACTTTTGCTTCGGTTCCCTCCTCATCAGCCGCATCCTTCCTGTCTAGCATTTTCAGAAAATTGCCCACAATCTGCATGCCATTTTGAGTGCGAATGCTCTCAGGATGAAACTGCACTCCTTGGATGTGTGTGTACACTCGATGACGGACGCCCATCACAAGTCCGTCCTCGGTCCATGCTGTCACTTCAAGTTGATCTGCTGGAAATGATTCTTCCTCAATGACCAGGCTGTGATAACGGCACGCAATGAATGGACTGTATGGCGAGAAGRCGTTGATTAGTAAACAATCTTCARGAAAAAMTGTCGAACTTCCGAATCCGAAACWCTTAGGGGTCAGAGGATATCAAAGATAGTGTTAACAGCCTTCTCACTAATAAGCACCGGCCATCAAGGCTCGAACCTTGCCTAAACCCTAAAACTTCCACCCTAAATTGGGTGAAAGAATACCGCAAAAGACGTACTTCCTGCACAAAACTGATATGACATACTGCCTGCACAAAACTGATATGGAGAGCCTCATTATGATATGATGAAATCCATGACTTCTGTGGGGGTGTTAGGGTTTATATAGCTGACGTACCAAAAATGCAGCACAGCATGTACTGATATTAAATGGACGCAGAAAGCAAAGAATCTGCGGTTTATCTAGATATCAATCTTCGAAGGAAAAATAGCAGGGACGACATCTCTAAGGGAAAAAGTACCTGGGAAGACCATCCAGAAGTCCCGGTTCACCCTTCTCGTCATAGAAAATAGCAGATGTCTTGCCGTGCATCACCCCATTTGGCGCACGAACGATCTTTCCCCCAAAGGCCTCCCCCATGCACTGCAGTCCCATGCAGACCCCAAACAACGGAATGGAAGGCCCAAGCTTCCTCACAACCTCCAGAGAAATCCCGGAGTCTTGTGGCGTCCCAGGTCCAGGCGAGATCAAGATCCCCCTCGGCTTCTTAGCTCTCAGCTCCTCCACCGTAATTTCATCGTTCCGAAAAACCTCGATCTTACATCCCAAATCTCCCAAATACTGACAAAGATTGTAGGTGAAGCTGTCGTAGTTGTCAATGACAATCACACTCCCCTTTTCCTTCGTCTCCGACACTCGTTCTCTCGAAAGCGCTGCCGYTGCCTCGACGCGCAAACTACACCCCCTATCATTCCTGCGAGTACAATGGCGAACACGGAACCCTAGAAAAGGAGATGAAGCTCGCACAGTCGAAATAAGGGCAAGCTGCTGATGCTGCTGCCTCGACTGCGAAATTCTCCAATTGGTGAAGCGCGCATGTGGAACAAGACTCTCCAGACACACGCCGCTTGCCAGTGCAGCGCTAGCCATGGCCAGGATTGGAGACCACCGGCAAATCTAAAGGAGAAATGGGAGAGTGGATCGAACGTTAGCAAAAGACCAGCGAGAGACGACTCTGAGATTAACCCTAGAAGAATGTTGAGATTAACCCTAGAAGAATGTTGAGATCAACCCTAGAAGAATGTTGAGGCCAAAAGGTGGTTGATGGATGACTTTTGAGATTATTGTAGAATTGTAGAATGCATTTGTGGGATGGCCAACCACTTAAGGAATTAGCGGGCATATTTTCCAAAAGGGTGTGTGAAGGGACAAATATTCCCCGTGTGGTGAAATTGAATGAAGAAAGGTTTGAATGTTTTTTACATTTCTTTTGTCAAAAATAAAATTATTGTGAATTTAAATCATGAAGATTTTGTGAAACCTATTCTTGTTGTAAAGATCATTCTATTTTCGGTCATAGGTTGGATACAAAATTGATGAATGTGATAATTGTGGCTTTCAATGTACATATTCTAGTCATTCTATGCTTTCAATGTACACTTCTTGGACATTGAAGTTGCTCCAGYTAGTCTTGCTCTATATGAGTTGCAATGCAAACCACAATTGATTGGAAATAGAACAGCCTATATTGTGGAAATGGGGGGGGAGGGGGGGAGAATGGGGCGCTTATTCTATTTGTTCAAAAATTCAATCATTTTCGTCAAAATGTCTAGGTAATAGGTCTTGTCCTTTCAAAGTTGACCTTGGAAGTACACAACCTCCTAAGATCAAGGTAGTCACCAAAATATTTCAATTATCAAATCATTAGGCGCATTCACTGTTTCTACATTGGAGTCATTCATAAACTTTGTATGGACTGGGCAACAATTTATAAACATTAGTTTGATTCTTGAAGAATGGAGCCTATAACCCATGTCATGAGCCTTAACCCCTAAAAGACCATTTGTCCCTTTAGGGGGACAAAGGAAATTGAGGCCAGGTACCTATGGTCTCAATGATTTTTTGAAACTTTTTTGGAAGATAAAAAAACTAATTAGCTTCATGGAAGTATAATGTTTTTTCAATTAGTGCCTGGGTATGATAGTTATGCCCAAAATAGCTCAAAGAAGGGAGAAGAAGGGCAACCAAAAAAAATCCAAAAATTTGAATTTTAAATTTTTTTCCTTTCATGTATTATATTTTTGTCTATATGGAAAGCTTTGATTCATTCCACTTGGATTTGTTATGAGAAAATTATGGACAATCTTATTCTTTGGGCAACTAGAGCATTTTTTTGAATAAGTAACTTGTAAAATTCAATTCTCAATGCAATTTTTGCAATTTTAAGAGAAAAAAAAGTTCCACATGGTTTCATTTGAATGCCTTAAACCCTTAACAATCTCACCATTGGGATTAGTGCAATTTAATTTTACTTTAGAGATATTATTAATTTAGATTTTCCTTCTCTCTTGTACTTACTTCTATTTAACTATTTTTTAAAGAATACAATTAAAAAAAATTGAGTATTTTTCTTCCCCCTAGATTCTCAACTCAATTCTCCACCATAAAAATTAATTTAAAGCTCAAAACTTTGTAGTAGAAATAATTAAAGTTAAAAAGGTTCAAAGTCAAATAATCTAGTCCTAGAATGTGTTGTAAAACTTGATTTTTCCACTTTAAACGCAGATATGGCTTGCAATCTTTGCGGTCAAACATTCTAAAAATTTCTCCACACATTCTCAGACTAGTTAGGTGTAAGATCATATGGTTAGATTTCCAAGAAAAGCAATTTCCGTTTATTTTTACTCTTTGCTACAAGAATTGGGAGTTTTGAGTGTTTTTTTGCAAAAAAATGGCCTCAATCCTTTAAAGGCTAATATCTTGTGTTATCTTTTCACTATTTTACCACTAATTAAGGTTGGAAATTATCTTATACTATTTTTCAAAGTTGGATTTACATGTCTTCTAGAAGTCATGAACCTTTTAGAATTTTTTCTGAAAATTTGAAATGATTGTGAAAATGTGAAAAACACTTACAAAAAATACAAAATATGTTCATTTAACCTTTGGTATACAATACATCGTAGTTCATCATAGTATGAACCAATATTTGCATCAATCTATATTTGAAAATGACTATACCATGGTTATAGGACCCAAGTTCAAATTGCAATAAAATTTCAAATTTTAAGCTTCAATTGGAATGAAAATAATACTTTGTTTGTAAGCTTCAATTTATCAGATGAGTTATCACCTCAAAAATACCATCTTTTTGGATAAAATTCAATTCAAATGCAAGAAGGAACAAATTGCCAAAATACATTTTAAAAGCATCTTTTACATCTTAGGTATGATTTTTAGAGACTCCATACTTATCCACAAACTAAAACTCCTCATAAATTTTAGCAAATGGAATGATTCCAAGCTTTTCACTTATATATAATTGTAAAGAACCAATTTTTATTTTTTATTTTTTCAAAAAGTGATTTTTAAAGAGTTTTTTAGGGCTAATTGGGCTGCCCAAAGTTCAAAGAAAATCCCATATCATGCAATAACTTTTTAACAATGTAGTCAAATGTTATGAAAATTTTTGGGCCTTAAAGCTACTCCTTGGACACATGTTGTGTAAAAATTTCAAAGAAAAATAATGAAAACTCCATTTGTAGTGAGTTGCCTAAAATTGTTATGTTGCCTAAAAGCGCAGCTTGGTCTTTTAGGAGTTAAATGCAAGCATTGTTAGCCATATTCTATTTTTTTCAAAAGCGCTATTGACTTTGAGTTTCTTAGGGATGAGGTATTCGGCCAACTCAACAATTTGTAGATCCATCCAATTAACAACTACACAAAATAGTGAAATTAGGTTGCCTTTATGATTATGTTGCCTTACCCCAAGAAAGTTATCGCACAAGCCATCAATTGAAGTCAACAAATATTTCTACAATTTTTCCATTTGTGTACATGAAGGTTCATAAGTCCCAACTACACCGGTAACTAATTCAAAACTAATGCATTCTCATACAATAACAATTAATATTTATATCGTGTGGAATGTCAAGAAATTGGTGAGAGGCAACCTAATTTCACTATTTAGTGTAGGCAGATGTTTTGTCTACAACAACCAATTTGATGCCTGAGATTCTAATATAATTCGCTCCTATTGTAGATATTCAACGGGGATTTATCCCTCTTATGATGGAGGATGAATCAACCCAATTCAGCAAATTTACAATATAATGAACATGCCTTCAAAGAWCTAGAAATAGTCAAGTTGGGTCTTTTCATGAATCTTTTCTATGAAGTGGGTACCCCAAAATCGTCCCTTTTTGAATTTGTGCCTAATTACTATTCTGAGATTGGTCAAATTTTCATTATCATTTTCTTGTTGATACTCAAATGGAGGTCCCAACGGACCAAAGAATGTGGCATTTAGATCTTGTATGCAAAATCATGAAGGAAGAAAGTTTGTGGTTCTAAACCAGTTTTTTCCACGTCGGTACATAATCAGTATATAGAGTGAAGATGGCTGTCATATTGGGGTCAACTTGGCACATTTTGGAGTGCACTTTAGTCTATGCAACCCATACTTCTATAAACTAGTCTACATTCTCTATTTGTGAGGATTACTTCACCATGTACTGTTATGCAAATATTGTGGGCTAATTGAAAATTTTCAAAAGGCTGTCATCCAATGTAGAGTGTACAATCATTCTACCTTGTTTGATATTCAAAAAAGGTAATTGCCTTTGCCAAGTTTCATGATGCTTTCATTTCTACATGAAGAAAAAAACAACGTTAGAAAAGTAGTTTCAAACTAAAAGCAACTAAAGTTCAAATTTAATGTTAAATTTATTTTTGTGGGAATGAAGGAGTTGCCTTCCCCAGTGTTCAAGAACCTCTATCCAATAGGGGTAGGGGGTAGTCACATCGTCTTCACTACATGTCTATCCTTCATAGAATGGGGACTGAGGACTCTTCATTGGCTTTCTATGGCAAAATATACATTTTCAATGAAATCTTCTCCACGTCTAGTATATAGTACCTTACTAGCAATTTTTTCGATAAATAATTCTAATARTTCTTGCCTYGTTTTGTAAGAAATTATYCCCTTGTCTTGCTAATATTTGGAAATTGTATTTCATAAAAAAATCACAATATCTTTCTCAAGGGAGACGTCTTGGCCATTTATAGCAAGCTTGG
Source organism: Pleurozium schreberi (assembly GCA_006891605.1). Lineage (NCBI taxonomy): Eukaryota > Viridiplantae > Streptophyta > Bryopsida > Hypnales > Hylocomiaceae > Pleurozium > Pleurozium schreberi. Next base: position 127,962 of record VACF01000550.1, on the reverse strand, counting down.
CTCAATATTCTATGCATTTCCGCATGAACAAATAACCTCCTATCCTCTTTAAAACCATCAAATGAAGYGTCTACACCAACTCAAATGTYTATATCTTGTTTAATATTGAATGGTTGCATAAATATCATAAATTAAATTKTAGTCTTGCTTTTGGACTTCAAATAARTATTCCATGCTGATGTGTTGAAYTTGCTAGTAGGATATGGTAGTGTCTTCCAGAGGTGAAGAATGGAGGTGAAGAAGATTTTGCGGAAGAGATATGTTCTCCTTCGTCGTGCACTTTCACCCTACCTTCACTAAGTTTTGCACTGCCTAAGGTATCTACGCGTTACGAGCGTCTTCACTAAGTTTTGCACTGCCTAAGGTATCTACGCGTTACGAGCGTCTGCCATGTTTTGCGCATTCATAGTGTATTCTACATTTTATTTTCTTACATCCTGAGTTGTATGCAACCAAGAGCTTTCTAATTTTTGTTGGAAAATCTCATTGTGCATTTTCCACTCTTGTTCTCTAGACAACAAAAAAGGGGTGACACTTTCTTTATGGTTTCTTGTTCCTAACTGTCTCACCTTTTCTCTCTTCAACTTTTCATTTTTAGTCACAATTTTGTTTTACTTTTCATTTTTAGTCGCAATTTTGGTTTTGGTTTTGGAGAAGGTGTGACTGTTCCTAATACTGTGCAAGCTACCAATTCTATTCTCTTCTTAGTCGCAATTTTATTTTAGGAGAAGGTGTGACTACCCCTAATACTTTGCAAGCTATTAATTCTAATTCTATAAGATTAGTCGCAATTTTATTTTTGGAGAAGGTGTGACAACCCCTAATACTTTGCAAGCTACCAATTCTAATTCTATAAGATTAGTCACAATTTTATTTTTGGAGAAGGTGTGACTATCCCTATCCACTGAAAAGAGAGGAACCACTTCTTGCTCAATTAATTAGCCCCCCCCCTCTCCCCAAAAATTAGTAGCCATTGATTGTTAAAAAAAATTAAAGCACCCTCCTTCCCTGTCGTTGATCTTGATGAATATTACAATACCATATTTTATATCGTATTTATACGAGATAAAGATGCGGAATATGGATACGGAAAATGGATCCAAATTATCCCATATCGATTGTCAAAGGACTTCGATTTCAAAAATACAAGAGTAAGGGGGGTGCTGGGATTTTAAAATTTTCCAATTAAATTAATTTTTAGAACCCCCCTCCCTAACTTATTTTGAGGTGGGGGGTTTGAAAAATAATTTGATCACGAACGCATGCCACACTATGCCTATGCGTTCAAAAGACATGGCACAATTATTACCCCTAATACTTTGCAAGCTACCAATTCTAATTCTCCTCTTACAATTATTGCACACTTCTATGTTGAATTCCGATTTTCTTATTTGTGCTTCGGAGAAGATTTATCCGGTTCTAGGTGCAAGAAAGTCCACCCTTAGGAGGAAGCTCACAATCATTTTGAAATTTTTAAGAATTGAAAACTTAAATTTTTACTCCCAGTACAGTAAGTTAGTACATCTGCACCCGGCGACAGTAGGGGGCCAAACGCATCCAAGTGGCGGACCCGTCCCCACGTGTCCGCCTCCCATAGGATTCTAAACATTTTTATAAACTTATCCCTCTCCCATTCGTTCCAGAACCCAATCGGACGAAGCTCACGCGAAATATCCGACGAAAGGCCACGCGAACTAACTTTCAATGACGCCACTTCCACGCATTTCACGTCCACGCTCCTGTGTGGCCTGGCCTCCACGCCATCGCCAAAATCAGGCGATGTATAAACAACCTCTCCTCCCCCCGCACCATCATCATCAACCCATTACTCTAATCTCTTCAACAAGGCGGTCTCTGATTGTGCTAAGAAGGCTTAGAGGTACGTTGGAAGTCAAGCTCATTCAAGTAAAATTCGAGTGAAAGTCGTATCCCTGAAGGTCGGGTGGGGTCGTTGGTTTTGTACTTKCGCTTTGGGGACTCTTAGTTATGATTGCGATCCGGGAGCTTTGGTGGGTGCATCTTAGATTAATTTGACGTGCAATGTGTGAAATTGGTTGTCAACAGGCTTGTAGTGTACCGAGATTTTGGTGGGTTTGGTGGTTTGGACGAGTTTTYYGTTTKGTTTGKTATGATCGGTGTGTGCATTCGTGRTATTGCGTTGGTTGATGCTGTGGGTTTCGAAGGGKTTTTGAAATTGTWGTTTCGTGTTGCAGTGGGAAGGGGTAGCGATGGCGGGAACGATGTGGTGTGTGTTATTGCTTTGCCTGGCGGCCGTGTCGGTGGACGCGCGGACGATTGGCCAGGAAGGAGTCAAGGTGTGCAGGGATCTGAACATTAAGACGTTAGAGTCTATCTCGCCTCCATTGCGTGCGAAAGCTGGGGAAGTCAACAACAAGTWCTACCCTGCTGAGTTTCCCAAGGGTCACATCGGAATCAAGAGCTTCTCTGCTGAGCTCGTGGACGAGAAAGGAGTGTCGATTCCGCTGTCTTCTATTTACCTGCACCACTGGGTCATGCTTGAGTTCGCCGTGCCGAAGGAGAAAGCGCAGCGACATCTGGGTCACCTTCTGCGCCGTATGCGCAGGCACCACAAGCATATGATGCATTATGATGCGACCTCGTTCGCTTCACTGGAAGCGCCCCACCACCATAAGTTCCACAAAGGAAAGAAGAGCATTGTTAAGAATTTCTTGGGGAAGGGCGGGGAGACAAGGCACACGGATACTAGAAAGCCTGGACGTTACGTGGTGGAAAGTGGCAAGCCGTTGGAGGGGTATGAGACTGCGTGGGTGTTGAATGTCCATGGCTTGGATACTCGGGGCGCTGTCGACCCCATCGGGTGCTCCGAATGCAGGTTTGGTTCTTGCCTTTAAAACGTGRCTTTCTCTGTATACATGACTTTTCCAACTCTGGTAGGATTGATGTCRGCRGTGAATTGAATGCTTGCRGCGAMCGATGTGTAGTTTCGGTTYTCTTCGTGAAASATGAGGMACTGATTGAATTTGTATCGTGTRTAGGTGCAACTTGTACAATGCTACCACCGATGAGGACGGCAGTCCATTGCCAGAGGGCTATATTGGAGGTTTGAGATGCTGTGGAGACGGGAACATGTGTGCTCTTCAGGAAGGATTCAAMGCAGAAGAGAGGACCTTCTACTTGAAGGTACTTATCACAATTACCTCTCTCTTTGCGTTTCTTGCAAGAAGCGTGCTGTTTCTTGCATGTGTATCTGTGTCTTTTTCACATAAAATGGCATTCTACATTATCCTGCATCTTGTAACACTCAATAGCAGACATGATGTCAAAAGTGATGTCAATCCGCTGCGGTATGATTAATATTTTTGATTTTGAAACYGAGTCCTGTGCTGATCCGATGTGAGAATTGTCACTGTTTTCTRGCTGTTGTTMCMAMC